>JAZHYW010034894.1:0-39225 GCA_037355805.1 Ixodes ricinus | reverse complement strand
GGCGTTGACGCAGGGGTGACATTTCACTGCGTAAGTTATCAGTCAAATGGCCTGTGATATGGAGTTCCAGCTGTGTTGCTTCGAGAGGGGTCGTTTTAGTTTTAACATCGTGCAACCTTTTTTCTGACGTCAGCTATTTGTTCTGGCAAAACTTTTTGGTATTTCTTTATTTCATTTACAGGGGCAGGCATCACCGATTGTCATTGTTCAAACTGGACTGAGCGAACATCCAAGCACTGTAGAAGTTCCAGCATTTTATCACATTACTTAGTCTGAGCCTCGGTCTTTGGACCAATATTGGCCTCAACGTCGCCACAACACGAAAAAGAACGTACAAAAGTTCTAACACACTCAAAAATATGCAACCATTGGCCTGAGCAAGACACAAGCAGCAGAAAACCGTTTTCGGATCGATTACAAAAGAGTTCTTCCCACCAAATACGTGGACGAAAAAGAGGACTTGTTTAAGCGTGGTGAACCAGCTGCTGTCCTGTTGGTCTGTAAATTACTCGAGTCAGGGAGGCCGCTCGCTGAGCCGTGGACGAAGCATAGATTTTGCCCTCAGGACAATCTATGTTTATCGCCGCCTCCTTGCACCAAGATGCATAGGTGAATGACTAGGCGATCAGTGATAAAAATGTTCAATCAGTAGGCATTTCACGTTTCTAGTAAATTAGGCGAAAGGCCTTGATCGAGTCTTGAGCAAAATTATTGTCTTGTGTCCCGTCCAGCAGCGATTCCAGTGTTCAGCGACCGCGGCCTCCTCTGATCCGATTGTTCCACTGGGCTCTACGTCATAAAGCAGTTTTTCGGCTACCGCCAGGATTGTGCTCCCATGAACTAAGACGCCTTTTGCGTATACCGGAATAATTTTGGTGAGCACCGTGAATGTTAGATGGCTGTGCAACGATTTTTGTGTTTTCAGTAAATATTTCACTTAAGACTTATTCTTGGCGTTGATAACTTGCGGAATCTGCGTTAACTTTTCTCTCTACTCAATACCAGTCGGAAAAAAAATAATAAGAATTGCTCACTCCTCACTTCACAGTCAAAACAAGCGACAACGTGATCTGGAGCCGATTATATACCGCAAACGTACATCATAAGTTCCACGCGCTGGGATTGGCAGAGCGCAAGGGCCGAGCTAAGCTGATCTCCAAAAATTGTTAGAGGTAGGCTATTCTCATGTCAAAATCGGGAGGATCGGTGGCCGTGTGGGCTAGCGGACGTCAGCTCAAAGCACATGGAGCGAAAGCCTGTGTTGCAAGAACCCAGGGATCCTGGGTCTAGTCCCCAACCCTGCCCGTTCAATCTGGATGAGCATCGTACCGGCGTGTGGTCGTGTATCACTACTGCGTGGTGCATGTTAAAGACCCCAGGCTAGCGGCTGTAGTGCACTGGCTAAATTGCTCATCTTCCGGCTGTATAAACATGCACACAACAAAATTACTCATTTTTCAATTGAACGCGACTCACTCCTCGAATGTTCGCCGAGGCTTTGAGTGTCAGGAGATCGAGTCCAGTGCTCGGGCGATGACAATCAAAAACTTTGGTGTCTCTTAACCTACGATGTGACCTGATGTCGCGATGCCAACTGCGGTATCACATCTAGTAACGTCGGTTGCAATGTCGTGCTCTAAAGCGTTGTCATAAAGTCGTGCGATGCAACGGCTTGACGCCGTGAGTTCACGTGACGTCATGATGTCACGTGGCACTGTGCGACGTGACGACACGTGCCCACGTCGAATTATATCACGTGACTGGCGACATCACGCGATTAATCATTGTAATAATACAAACACGCCATTAAATTCTGCCATTTCTCATACACTGCCAGTTTGTACATTACGATTTGACCGACAGATAGAAATACAGCTGCCAATTTTCGTATTCTCTAATATTCAGTTTGTAGTAAATACGAAAAAAAAATTATAGGCTGAATCATTTTGAACGGGTTACCGTTAAATTTCTTTTTCCAGGTTTAGTTCCGGTTCATTTACAAGGTGGCGACGGTGATTTCGGTTCAGTTCCAGTTCGGCTGAAAATATCGCTTTAGCTCAGGTTCAACACTATGATTATCACACATATTTATTTAAGAACTAGCTGCTCAGACAACTCTTTTTTGTCGGTGAACCTATTTAGTGTTTTTTCATGTCTTTGAGTCCGTTATGCTCTCGTGAAAGCGGAAAAGAGAGCCGTTATTTTACTCAGCTCCAATGAAATACGTGGTGAACGTTCCCACCCGTATCTTTAGGTTATACCTTTCAAACCTTTCCTGATAATAAGAAGCTGAGCCTTCTGTGTAAGCGGATCGCACCAATACGCAACTCTATATTACACTGCAGTACTAAATACAGCCATTAACAAAGCAGATAGGTTTTTAAAAACCGGAGCTCAGAATATATTTCAACTCTTAGGGGAGATTTTATATCAATAAAACTCGATGTCTTAAAAATACTTAAAAAAAACATAGGTTCCAGTTCAGCCCAGAGTTATCTATCATTCCTTTTGCTGAGTTTAAAAACGCGAATGCCACCGAAAACTCATCCACCACAATAAAAAACGAAACAAAGCTACGCTATCAATTAAGCCAACAGAACCCCCCCCTCCCTCCCCCCTGCTTCCGTAGAAATCTACTTGCTCGATAGTGGCTCTACCCTCAACCTCAATCTTTCTCAATCGTAAATCCCCAGACCCGTATACACCGGTGGCCGTGCCGCGGCTAGGCCTGTCTGCTCAAAGCAGGCAGCAGTTCGTGTCCCCGCTGACCACGAACCCCAGTCTCTCTTTCTTCGCTTCTTTCATCATCTCGACTCCCCTGCCTCAAGCCCCCAATACACACTCCTTCCCAGAGTATTTATCTACCAACGCCCTACCCCGGCTTCCTTCCTCGAAAGTCGATCACGCGCTCCCCAAGATTTTCTACGCACTCACTCCAAAAACAAACAAAAAAACACAACTCATAAGGCCCCAACAATACGCAAGAAAACAGATCGGTGAAAAACGCTTAAAACATACAGGGACAAATTCAGTGGACAAGAAAAGAAACAAGAGGAGGGTCGACCACAAGAGCAGGACGTGTGCACCCGAGGGGGCTGGCAAGTCGTTGCTGTCAAGCCCCGTGCCACGTTGTCGGAATGCGTTGCTCATTCATCTCACAGCCGTTCCTGCTCGCGGTCCCAGATATAGGAGTCCGGCGCGGTGGTCTTGCAGCTGCTTAAGGTCAGCTGGAGACTAGCAGAGACCGTGGTTGAGGAAGCCTGCCCGCATCGCGGTGTTGGGACCCCAGACGCGCTTTTTGCGATGGATGTGTGCGGGCGCGTGTTGGGGGGAAAAGAAAAGCGAGTCGCACATATTGCTTTCGATTTGTTCGGCCTTCATTTTTCTCAATCGGTCGAAAATGGCAACGGAGGTTCTTCTGGCAATCAGTTTCGAAAGTGGGAGGGAGGCTTCTCTCGTGAAGACAACAAAAAGTGGTCATTCGCTAGGTGAGGCCCGCGGTTCTAGCTCCGCAACTTATTGACCGAGTACCTTTTTCCCCTTTTTTTTCTTGCTTGTTTGAAAGCTCTCGAGGCGTTTGGAAAGTTGTTTTTCTGGTTGGCCCGCCCCAAATATTGCTTCGTGACTGGAACTGCGAGCGCGCAACGGCGGGCTTCGTGGGCAAAGAATGAACTTTCGTTCTTGTTCTTCGCCCGGCGTTCCCTAGGTTTGTTTTGTGGAGCGTCCGGCTCTTTTTTATTTTCGCTTTGAGGGTGCGGTCAAAATGACAAAGGAAGGTGGCGGGGTCCTGCGCCGTTCATTTAGCTTCCTCGTTATTAATGAAAGAAACGTCGCTCTCTGAAACCGTTTGGGAACGAACCAATTCGAGAAAACGAAAAACAAAGCCATTGTGTAAGTTTCAATCCCATTTTCAATTTCGCTTTTCATTCTCTCCTTACAAATGCGTATTTGTACACGCCAGGGGCAAATCACAAAATATACAATTATTTCGAACCGAAAAAAAAAATTAAATGGCTGTTTGTTCTTAACCTTTTGTTCCCCCGGTTACACGCTATCAAAGGGAGCTAGAAAATGTTAGAATTTTACACAATTACACTCAGGGAAGTTATTCACCTATTTTATGCAGGCGTCGGGGTCCATTTAGCGAGGTAGCAATCTATTATGTACGCTCCTTGCATACTGAATGGTCAAAGATTAACTAACTTATCTCGAAACAAAAAAAAAACAAAAAAATCTTTCACGCGCTTTGAGCTGGTTCACACTCCTCCATCTTCAGGTAATTGACAAAATAACCTGAGACTTCTAACCAGCATTACAAAAAGCGCGATGAGCTGCGAAGATGGTAATAATGGCAGTTCACTTTTCATGGCAATGCATGTTGGCTTTGTTAGTCCGTAAATCGTTATGTTGAGGTGTGAGAGCTACGAAACCCCGTAAAGCTAGTATGCTTAAAACGCTTTTTGGACGCATCTGTGCCGCTTGAATCGTTAATGTGCATCAGACGATATTCAAAACGTGACTGCACGCCGTTACGATGGCCACTCACAAAGCGAATCCAAAAGGGGAGAAAAGCTTTCACTACATGAGGCATTGGATCGAAACCGCATATATGGAAAATATAATGAGAACTTTATTTTGACTGATTTTATGGCGAGATGTTTCGACCGCCAGATGCTGAAAGGAAGAGCATTATGTTGTCATTAATAAACGCTGCATTCACGCGTACACGTTGATTCTTTCGCACAAAGCTCTCAGAGCCCCTGGGTCAAGGTTTTAAAGTGGGGTTCAAGTCATCGCCACTTTTTTATTTATGTTGTTGTTTTGTGCTTAATTTTTTTTTTTTTTGTGGGGGGGGGGCTTCACGCGGAGCTTTACGTGGAGCTCTCGTCCGCATATTAGTTATTGGTAGGGCGTATAGTTTCCGGTGTTTATTTATGACAAAAATCGATGGATGTTTATCGGTGTTTATTTATTTCACCAATATCCTTCCTTTTCGGTGAATTCTCTCGTTCAGACGCTAAAAACAGTTATCATCGGGGGAAAATTGCAAATGTAAACTACCACTGGAGACGAAAAACAGTCCAAATTTTATTTACATATTTTGCACAATCTTTTCACACTCGATTATTGTAGTATATGCAAGCACAGATTCCTAGGCTCGTGTCTGTCAATGAGGCTCGCTCCTTCCTGTTGACGACGCACAATTTCAAGAATGCCCGCTCAATATTTGCGCTAGACACGGGAAGCGCTTATGGCCTGAATGTCCAACGAGACTGAATGTCCAACGAGCCTGAATGTCCAATCGGTCACGTGACAGGCGAGACGGAATGTCCAACGAGACGAAAGATCCAATCGAGACGGAATGTCCATCGTGCCTGAATGTCCAACGAGACGAAAGATCCAATCGAGACGGAATGTCCAACGTGCCTGAATGTCCAACGAGACGGAATATCCAATCGAGACGTAATGTCCAACGAGCCTGAGTGTCCAACGAGTCTGAATATCTAACGGATATGGAATAGTTTGATTACTCATAGTTACGGTGGTAAAAAACGCGTTTGATGAAATGAGGAATCAGACGTTTCGGTGCGGAAATCTCGGTACGCGGTCGTTTCGGTACCGGGCTTTTCAGTACCGGGCTTTACGATGCACGGCTGTTTTGGTGCCCCGCTGAGCTTGTCCCGCCGACGTTACCTCTGTGAAGTCCCTCGAATAAAATTAAAATTATGCTCGAGTATTTCGTAGACTTCATAACACCAAAAAAAACAATACATTTTGTTGTTCGTTTTATATATCTAAATATAAAGATAATTTCTATAACAAAACAAATGACAAGGAAAAGGTCACACATGCTACAAGATCAAAGACCGAACTAGTTGACAATTGACAATCGGGCACGCATTTGTTTTTCAAAACGTCGTAACTCTGGCGTGGAAACAAATGTGGGGTCCACGAGAGTTTTTAGAATCGTCAATCTTGTTTATCCCCAGCCACAGTCTTCTTTCTGTATTGTACGGGTTGCTGTATTTTCCTTATTAGTGTTTCTGGTCGCGTACGCGCAAAGATGATGTCCTCCGCATGGAAGAGAAACGCCTGGTTAAATTGTTTGCATTATTGTTTGGCCAGTCAGTGTAGTTTGTGTTATTACAATATATTGTAGTTTTTTTTTTTTTTACAAAGCGGGTTTGAAAGTTTTTGACATTTCTGATTTGTCTTCTCGGTCCCCAGAAACAAAAAATCTATCCTCATACCAAAATCAGTGATAAAATACAGTGTTGCTTCAATTAAGCCTTTGTGCAGGTGAAGTCCTAATGTGGTGGGCTTTTGTCCGGTGATTGTCCGGAGGATTCGGCACATTGACGCTTATCGCGACGATTAGTTTGGCATGCTTCGGCCACCAAAGCGATTGCTGTCGCAGTGAACCATGTGTTAAGCAACAAGAAGGTAATTTTAGTAATTAATACAATACTATTTAGAATTCGCTTCCGTAATTTCCGCTCTGCCTTTTCTGCTCACGTGGCATGCAGCAATCGCACTGATACGAGCCCAGAGTACCATACCGAGGCTGCGATCGGATTGCAACTGGTTGTAACTCTGTCGCAAAGCCGCTGCGACAGTAAGCAGCGATTTATTCATATGCGCACATTACAAGTGCACATATGACCACAGGATCAGGCGGTCAGTCCCTCGCTCGGTCTTCCCAAGTACCATTATGCTAGAGTCGCGAGTGAACATATTCACGTAGAACCCGACTTTTATCACTTTGAACGACGCGGGTACGATTTACTATGAACCCTTGTAAATTTTGAAAGCTTCATTTGTCATCCTCTTCTTCTTTTTTTTTCGGAAAGAGGGCATCACTGTTGACTTCCTCTGTCCCCGGCTATCTAGACACCCTAATCAACTCTTTTTTACAGTTCGAAGAATGGGCACTTTCGCCCAATACTCTGTTCTGAGAATTGGCCTTGGGCGAATTACCGTATGCGACGAATTGTCCTTCTTCCAGTTGTCCAGAGACCCATGGGCTTTCGTTGAATTGGCCGGATTCGCGGTGCAATACGCTTCCTCTACTAGAATAGACAGCCAGTTAAACGATCTATCGTTATATTCACACAGGATGTAGGCTATTGGTACATCCGGGAGTGAATTTTAGAGTTCTTACCGCCGGCTTCGGGCCATTTCGCAGATCTGTCAAGATTAAAATTTTCTTTCGAACACTGCCCTCTTCTAGGTTCAAACAAAAGAAGCAGTACTTATCTTGTTCCCGACAAAGTTTCTGAACGCACTGCACTCTTCGGGTTTGTCCCCTGTAGAGCCCAAGTGTCATTTGTCAGTTTGGATCAATAAACTTTCACAGCCCTCGTTATGTGTTTAGTGCGTTAAGCCGGGTATGAAGAAATACAACATTTTAACCGAATTGCCAGCGTTTTTAGCCCGCGTCCCCTTCAAGGACGCCGACTGCCCTATAAGAGAAAGTTGTTTTTGTTCCGGTAAAGAATATAGCAGTTTCTGAACATATCGCACCTTGAGGGTTTTTCCCGTACAGTGCATGTTTGCTTTGTCAGCAGGTACCTGTGATGTTTGAACCAATCAACTTTCATTTCCGCTCTCTTGTCTTCGGTTGACAATGGAGTAAAAGAAAACTTACACAAAGACGTGTTCTCGTGGCGTTCCATTCACAAACGCCAATGCGTTCTTCCTCTGCCGGTGAACATCGTCCAGTTCCGGCTTGCACACGCACAAGTATCTTCGTACATTTTCGACGCTATAAAAAGGAAGAAACTGCAAGCCCTGCATACACTTCTAGTTTTTCGACCTCCGGAGCTGAAAGTTTCCCTTGGCCCCTAAATACGGTAAGTGGCAACTTGTCTGCTGGTTATGGGCACTATACCCTACCGAAAAATCCGGAATAACTTCTCACTATCCGGATTATGGAACCGGAAATTTGTTTCTGGAAACCCTAAATCTAGATTGCAGACAAAGGAATAATTTTTGAAAACCTAAATTCAAAGATTGAGTCCAGATAAAATCCAGATAGATTTCCGGTTCCATAATTCGGATAGCGAAAAGTTATACCGGATTTTTCGGTTGGGTAGTTTACAACTAGATAGCGTTATTGCGATATCAAGGAGTTTACGAAAGTGGAGAGTACCTTTTAATATGCGGGGATGGCTAATTGGACGCACTTTTACCGAAAGCCGTATCATAAAATGGAGCTTTTGTTTAATGATTGGAACACCAGCGCTTGTTGGTTTTCTAGAACATGTACAGCGCACACTCGGTAGAAAAGATTCGAAACAAGGGGCAAAAGTCAGGTGATGAAGAACACAATACAATACAATACAATACAATTTATTTTCTTTTTTTAATACATTTCGCCCTGTATTCACATAAGCCAATAAGGCTTGTGCGTGGGACGCGGCAGGTAACTAACAACCAGAATTTTTAGTTTCAACTCATTCTATGAGTTTAATCAAGCAAACAAATTATAAGAAAAGAAGCGGTTCATACACAGATACATAATAACAGGTGGAACGGGCCTCTATTAGGTACACACTGCAGTTTACTAATACATCTCAAAACGTTGTTTTAATATTCAATTCAATTCATACAGTAGTTACGGTCGTACGTAGGTAAAGCATTTCGTCAATTGTCACTTTGTGTTTTTACGTCCTCTGTTCATTTATCCATATTCTTGCTATCTTTTTCATTGCGTGCGGATGTTTGCACTCGATCAGCTCTTCAGGTAGTTGGTTAGAAAATTTTGGCACATAATATTTTCTCGTAGCCTCTCCATACTTTGTCTTTATTAATGGTTCAGAATATTTCCTATTTGGTAGTAATGTTCTTTTTTTAACAAATTCTATTTTGTCGTAATAGCTTAAAAGAAACTTTGTGATTATGTCGTATTTCAATTTATCACTAAAGTAGAATACGCCTAGTTCTTTGTTGGATATCATCTGTTAAATCGTTTCCTTTTTTGATTTGACAACCAACTCTTCTGAATATCTATTTTTGGAAAGTTTCAACTTTTATTTGGAGGTATTAGGCACAGTGCCCATAAACCGTTATTCCACAGTGTATTACAGATTTTCCAAATGAGTTATAAATCATTTTATGTACAGAATGGGGGCCACATCTTGAATGTGAAACATATAGGCCATCAGTGTCCTTAATTTATTCTCATACTTGCTCTACGTGAGAGTCCCATTTAAGATGTTAATTTATATACATTGCAAGGAAATTTTACATTAATGACATATTCAATTGCGAGGCATGAACAGTTATTACAATTTTTATTGTGCATTTTCATGGGTAATTGAGCTAACAGTATTTTTCTAGGGTCTCTAAAGCACATTATTTGAGTTTTTGAAGTATTTACGATAATTTGATTTTTACAGTACCACTGAAAAATATTGTGAATATCTTCTTGTACTTCTCCAACGGCAACTTCATAGTTTTCGTGGGCGTATACAACTACTGTATCGTCTGCGAACTGGAATAATTTGCTTGTTCGTTTTAGCTGAGCAATCTCATTGACATATAAATTAAACACTAGAGGGCCCAGAATTGTACCTTGCGGTACTCCTTGTTTTACCCTAATTGCCCTATCATATTTCGATCCTAGTTGCACTATTTGATATCTGTCTAGAAGATAATTTTGTAACAAGTCATGTACCTTGCCCCGAATCCCTATGCTGTACAATAGATCTAATAAAATAGAGCAATTTATCGTTTCAAACGCCCGTGTAAAATCTATAAAAACAGCTAACGCATATTTTGTATAGTCAAGGTTTTCATATACATCATCAAAAAAATCCTCCAGAAGATCTGAAGTTCCCATTTTTTATTGTGTCACAGTCTAAAAAATGCCTGCGCGTCTACTTACCCGAAAAACACTCAAAGAGACAATCTCTGCGACCTACGAAATCATCTGAGCGAATGGTGAGGCGGAACATCTGTTTAGACCTCAAAATTAAGTCTGCGCTGTGGCATTACGCAACGCAAGCATGACGACTTTGCATTGCGTAATGCCACAGCGCAGACTTCATTTTTAGGTCTAAACGGATGTTCCGCCTCATCATTCGCTGAGCTGATTTTGTAGATCGCAGAGATTGGCTCTTTCGAGTGTTTTGCAGGTAAGGAAACGCGCAGGCATTTCTTAGAGTGCATGCTTTTTCAAGTTCGACTTTGTCAAAGAAACCGTGAAGTATTATTAATGTTTACTTTGGACTGAATTACTTTTTCTCTCCGTGGAAAGACTGCAAAAGAGGCACATGAAAAAATCTGCAAGTGTCAGTGCCAGCAGAGGCTGTCACGTGTTTTGTTGCCGACTCAGGCCTCGAGTGTTCGAACGTCATAACAAGGCTCCGGGTCTAGCAATGCTGGTAGCCCGTCAGTGTTGAAGTTCGAATCGCAGTCACCTGCATTCTAGAATCAAAGTTCCTTTTTTTCAAATGCCTGGAGGTGGAATTCGTATTTCCTCATCGAAGTTACATTGTGTTTTCTTTTTGTGACTGCAGAATGAAAAGTGGAGCCCGCGCAGGATGAGCGCTGCCCTTGGTGCCCCAACGTTTGTGCCATCGCATAAGAGGTCGAGCAAGCCTGTGGTTCAGTACAAGAGCCAGCGGTGGCCCAATGCTGTGCTCAAATTCTCCTACAAAGGTGCAAATCCTAGAGACCCAAGCGTCGAATACTATCGATGCATCAGATGCTACAAACTCAGCAAGCAGGCGTCCGGTGAGAAGTGCCCCGTAGCCCACCTCACTTTACGCAACGGGGTCATGGCGACAGATCCTGACCACCCAGCGACTCCCCACAGTTGCAACCCGAACGAAGACGCCGATGCAGCATCTGTTCTCTCCAGGCGTTTTATGTACGAAGTCTCTACGGACGTGCGCCAGAGCCGGAAAAGACCCCGAGAAGCTTTTGATGAAGCAGTGTCATCAGTCCATGAGCGCTTTCATGAGTACGAAGGCGATGTTCAAAGAGGCATACAAGCCAACCTAAACAGTGGGTATGGATTTGCATCGAAGAGGCGGGCCTTGTCAAGAAACCGACATCACAACAGCCTAAAAGGCAACACCATCGACGCCATACTGCCTGAACTTCGCATCACGAAGGACTCAAGGCCATTTCTGCAACTGGAGTGCAAGACAGAAGGCAGGCGGCTGCTGCTCTTCTATGCTGAAAAGGACCTGGAAGCCCTCGTGAACGTGGATTATATTTTGGGCGACGGAAACTTCAAGTATAACCCAACCGAATTTCACAATCCTGGCCAATTGTATACCTTACACGCGGTCGTGAAGGGAGAAGCCCACCCAGTTGTTTATGCCTTGATGCAATCCTTGGACGTTCAGGCGTACGAGGTCCTTTTCGGTGCCTTAAAGGCTTCGATAATAAGCAAGTACGGACATGCAGGAACACTGGAGACCTCAACCACGTGGCTATTTGACTACGAGTCAGCAGCGATTCAGGCAGTAACCAACACATTCCAGACCGCCATGGGGCCTCCAAAGGTAAGATTACTACACAAGCTTCTCCGTGTATAGTCTTCAATTTAGTTTAACTAGCTTGTTTTCCCATTTTTGAAACTTTAAATACTGAAACTACAAACGGCATCCGTCACGCCCCAGCAAATAACTCATGGACCACTTCGTAATCTTATGTGCCCACAGCATCTCAGTTGGGCGGCTTCACCGCAAAAAGCGACGTGAAGACTGCGTTCGGCAAACTAGACCAAAATTATGACGTATACACATTAGGAGACCGTAGGCCTGTACTCTGCCTCAAATCTGAGCCCCCGAAGCACCTTGTAATTAAAACGCAAACGTCTAAGGTCCTTTGATTGATGATCGAGCTTTTCATATTCTGAAACCTAAAACATAATGAACAGATAAGAGTTGAATCTTTGTGGCATCTCACATAAATAAAAAGAAAAAGATGTATAAAAATATAACAATGGTTTGTCCTTGTATATATACATTTTTTTTCTATTTCCAGGTACGCGGCTGTGCGTTTCACTTCGCAAAGGCCCTGAACAAGAAGCGTGACGAATTGGGACTTAGGACCTTGTGCCGCGACGACGTCGATGTGAACGAATTCTTCATCAGGCTGCGGCATCTTCCCTTCGTGCCGGACGACTTCAGACTTCAGTTTGCTGGGGACCTGCTCGCCGCCAGGCCACACCAACCACCACTGCACGCTGCACGGCTGGAGCAACTGGTCCGCTACTTCACGAACTTCTGGTTATCGAACAACATTGTCAAAGAGATCTGGGGCCAGTTCGGAAACCGAGGACCAAGAACGACAAACATGGTAGAGGGCTGGCACAACGGGCTGCACAGTCGTCTCGGCAGCCGCCATCCTGATCTTGCGGAGTTTATTCAGTTTCTGCAAGTATCGCAGCACGCAGCGCAAAACCGCTTGCAGGCTTTGTTGTTGGACCCCTGGCTGTAGCCAAACCAACCACCAGCGCCGTTGTCAACAGGAACCTTCTGCTGCACGCCGAGATGGATGCGTTCGCGTCCTTTATCAGCAGTCAAGCTCCCACGTACCAAGACGTCGTCAACTACCTCGACAGGATCGCGAGCTTCGGAGTGCTTCCAGAAGCAAGTTAAATTAGATAAGCTTCTAAAAACTACTATGCAAAAAAAAAAAATTGCGTACTGCGTGATACCAGTATTTTCGCTCTAGTATGTGCCATACGAACCTACTGGCAGGGAATGCATACGTATGTAAACTACTGGCAACTGCGGTGTACAGTGAGTAGTTGTCTGTTCCAAAGATAAACAAACAAAAATAAAAAAATATTAAATTCACACAATATGTTTTGCATTTACTTATGGGTTGTCGGGTCCCACCACCAACCACCCCCGTGCATTTATAGGCGCGTTAGATGTAGACTTTGTTTTAAAAAAAGGTATCTATACTTTTTTTATTAGTGGGAAATTACGCTTATGCAAACTACTGATGCCTTGCACCAACAGCTCCCAAAGCTTCTTTCAAACATTTAAATACTGACTCTGCGCACAGTTAGTGGCGCTGGCGGGCAGTCATGTGCTTACAACGCGGGTCTCCGTACGTACCTCATCTATAGACCGAAACGGGCAGGGATGAGGACTGAGCTAGAAATTACTGGGATCTGAAGCGCGGCTTTCATAGACATCCCCCAATTGCGATGCACTAGAACACGCGGACACTGCATCCCTATTATACTGTATATTTTAAATTGGCTGACGTATATGTCATCGAAACATTTGTAACTGTCAATATCAAAGGAGCGTTTGGCGTCGTGCAATCAACACGTGTAACCGATGGGTACGTAGCTGCGCATCGGCTCTCAGCTATCTAACCATCATGCCTTCCTATAGATGAAATTAGAAAATTTGTGTCTGCTCTGTGTTTCTCTGTCGGCTCGTCAACGTCGGCTTCAGTGGCACGACATTTTAGTATGACGAAAATACGGCAATGACTGCAGGAACGCGGATTAAATATCCACACAAATCTGTATATTTAACAAGACAAATTATTCTAGCACGTGACAGCCGAGACGGAATGTCCAACGTGCCTGAATGTCCAACGAGACGAAAGATCCAATCGAGACGGAATATACAACGAGCCTGAATGTCCATCGAGACGAAAGATCCAACCGGGACGGAATGTCCAACGAGCCTGAATGTCCAACGAGACGGAAGGTCCAAGCGAGACGGAATGTCCAACGAGCCTGAATGTCCAACGTGCCTGAATATCCATTATTGGATCTTCCGTCTCGTTGGACATTCAGGCTCGTTGGACATTCCGTCTCGTAATCATTTTGGAGAGCGGTGGAACAAAGCTACTGTCCTCCAAGAGTCCAAGACCATGTAGATCACAAAAGAAAGACAGGCAAAGTGCATGATTCCTGGTAACTTAAGGTGTTTGACAGAAGTTTGCGTATGACTTTTTCAGTAAAACAAACATAACATTGCTAGAAAAAAAAATATTTACAAACCGGTGATTTTTTTAAGAATATTTATTTCCGCCACTGGCGAATGTTTATCGATGTTTTTCATTTAAAGTCGGAAAGTATACAGAACTTTTTCGGTAAAAAAAAACCCAGCGCTTGCTCGAAAATATGGAAAAACCGGTGTTTTTCGGGTTTAACCGATTTCGTATTTTTGACACCGGTGGATGTTTATCGGTGTTTTTGGGTTAAAACCGGAAAGTATACAGCCTAGTTATTGGGTGTAAAACATGAGGGAGTATTTCAAAAGCAGCTACATCAATTGTTCCACCTGGCGAGTGAAAGTGGTTCCAACTTGCAGATGCGCGAGACACGAGTGAGTTAAAACACACTTTCTCATGACGTTTGATAAGATATAACTTACTGGTGAAGATAAATGATGCTGACAGGTTGCTAAATTGCGGGGAAAAGCATGAATGACACACTCAAAAGAGAACGCAGTCGACGAAGCGTTGAATTCCGTTCACGAAAATAAGAATTTTGTGTGGGCAACGCTAGCAGTCATGACAGTACGAATCCATGCAAGGTTTTAAATTGTATTAGACGGGTTCCGATGAGTCACTTTTAGGTGGAATTTGTGATCGTCTACTTAATGGTGATAACTGAATCTAAAGGCTCTAAGCGTCCTATGAAACCAGAGCTTACACTCATGGGTAACCGTTTCCATAAACACCGACGCGCGGCGCGCTCGGTTTACAAACACGGGACAAGAGTTGTGCATGCGGACGTGGGATGTGGGCAAGAACGGCCGCTCTCGCCGTGTTTTCCCCATTGTGACTCAAGCTGTACGTTCTCTAACAAAAGCTGCCGCGGTGTTTCTAGCGTTTTTTTTTTCGTGCCGTATTTTTTATTTGTTATTTTTGATATTTCTGATTATTGGCACTCGCGAGAACCTGTGCGTTAACGACGTGGCCTTCGAGCATCCCTACGCCGTGAGCAAGGAGCGATGGCGCTCCGACGGCAAGACGGCCAAGTTGCTGCCGCCAACCTCGATGGCGCACGTTGTCGTCTGCCTGATCTTTTCGCCGAGCTACTTTACGGCCGACACGGTGCAAGAGTACCGAGTCTTTTGACGATGCCTACAACTACTTCGAGTCTGGTAAGAACTGGTTGACTGCACTTTTTACGACACAAGCTTGCAAGATCTGGACGCGTGAAGCCGCCGCGTTGTGCGTCGTCCGAGCCAAGGTGATACCGTCGCAGCCTGCAGCTGCTACAACCCACGATGTCTGGGTGCAGCGAGCAACCGACGGTTTACCTACACGACGGTTTGCGTACAAATGGAAGTGCGTCAATGCTTGGAACAAAGCTTGCAGTGCAAGCTGCGCACTTACCTTCAATGAATGCTTAACACACGAGCAAGTCGTTCGTGTGAAGCGACCTTTTTTTTTGCGATTCAAGCAGATTATTTGTTTTCTGCGCCTGTCAGCGTCCCCCTGCAACGTGTGGAAGCTGATTGCACTACTTTTGCCATACCTTCCGGCACAACCAGCAGCCACGCAACTTCGCGGCATGCCGAAAATGCTGCGTCGCACGTGCAAAGCGCCCGCTGTTTTGCCCACGCCTGGACCGCCTGGTCAATCCGGCGCGATCGCAGCGCCGCCGCAACTCGGTGACGTTAATTCCTCGCGTCGGTGTATTCAAAATGTAATCAAAAGATCGTGACGCACACCTTTTTTTTTCGCCTTAGAGCAGACACCGGGGTGCGCATCCGGACGGCGTTTTGAAACACTAGTGGCTACATTACGTCTCCTACGCCCAAGGATTTGACGTTTTGTCAAAATGTAATGCACAAGGCAACTAAAAGAGCAAAAACTGTGACGATCGAAATCTCCACGCAATGACCTATTTTCATTTATCTAATATAATAGACGTGGTGAATATCAATATCTTTGAATGTTGCTGATTATTTTTTGTAAAGTTTTTTTATCATGCTTTTAGTCGACGCATGCCGGTGTTCACTTGCGAGGAGTCAGCGGTGTCAGACACGCCGCAACCTCTTCAACGCGTTCCTAAAGCATGCTTTTATTCAGTTGAAGCGAAACATTATCCTGACTTACATGCATCCCTATCCTCTTTGCGTAGCATAGCGATTTTGGCGTCTTAATTTGACTCTACTGCCCAGGTGACTGCCGACGATCGCGGGACCGCATCGTCCGCTTCCCGAGTTTAGGAATATGTATGGCGCGTCGGCCTCGTCTGTCGTATGTCCAGATATAAATACGATTGAGACCGGTTAGCTTTTCACCGATGTGCGCAATATTGAAATCGGGAGTAGAAACGTAAAAACTGACCCAGGAATATTTAAGAAGCTATTACCTTTGCGCAAAATCTCTCAATTGGTCAAGCCTCTGATAGTAGTTGGCATTAACAATCCAACCGCGACATGAGCCATGAAACTATTAATTTAAAAACGTTGATCAACAATATGTTTAATAAACCGATTTACCATGAGGGTCATTACCTCATCTCAGTGTTGTACGGAACGGCGTTCCAAGGAACGGCGTTCCTGGAACGCGTTCCTTTTAGAAGGAACGAAGGAACGCCGCCGTTCCATTTTGCATCGGTGGAACTGGAACGGGAACGCGTTACATTTTTACTGGAACGGAAAGAGTAACGGCGTTCCTTTTCTTCGTCCAGTGGGGTAATTTTTATTTTATTTATAACAGGGAAATCTTGAAAGTACAAAAACAATATCTTTACGAAGTGCAGGATCTCGTTAACTTTTTGGCTACTAATCTTATGGATTATTTTTTGTGGTCCTCGCTTGCTAACAGTTTCGGGTGCAGGACAGCTGGTGGACATTGATTCTTTTTTGAGTGCCCGAAACTGCGGTACAAAAAGCAAAACTTTTAGTCGTAGGAAAAGACAAAGAAAGAGGGTCGTTTCAAACTCAGCTACTTTTTTTGGTTCCACGAATCCTCATACACCCAGAAATCTAAGGCCGACTACAGCCATTTCTGAACTTCCATAACGAGACCTACAGTTACAACAAAATCACAGGTTGCCAGACATCGAACGCATCCTTGCATCCCGAACATTGGTCACTTAAAAGATACGCAAAAAATAACATTTATTCCTTCTCTTGTCCCCCACCTTCGAACTGAACAACAAATCCAACCTTCACAAAGAAGTATTTGTAGTTTTCAAGGCTGACCTTCCAAAAGCCCTACCTCCTCCTTCACTTGCTCGTCTTGCGGACAGCAACATCGAGAAGCAACTGTTGTTAAGTTCGAGCAGGGAACTTCGGTAAATTGAAACGTGTGAGGCAGTTGTAAGACGCTCGTGCAATGCGGGGTAAAAGTACATTCGGCTCGTCTCAATCGTCCACTACAAACATAAATATGGTTAAAAGCTGAAATTTTTAACTTGAATATATCAACAAATAAAACCCTGCTTCCGCTTGTTTTCTTCTTCTGGTGCCCTTCCATCATGACATACAAACTGGTATGTTGCGTATTGATGGGACAGATAAAAAAAGAAAAAAAATCTCTGCTTGATTTAACTAAATATGGTAATTAGCAAAATACAAATGTAACGTATATGTAACGATACGTTCCATTTTTACACTGTAACGGGAACGAGTTCCTTTTTCACAGATGGAACTTGTAACGGGAACGCGTTCCAAAAATCACAAGGAACGAGGAACGAGCTTTCGTTCCTTTTTTTGAGGAACGTGTACAACACTGCCTCATCTAAAGTCCGTTGAGACGGACACTCAAATTTCGAAGACGGCACCCGTGTAACTCCCACGTCTTATAAAACACACTTCCTCTAAAATTACTAGTGAGTTCACAATTCAATACATGTTCCGCTGGCCTCCAGGAGAGTCCGGAGTCTAAACTTCTGCACATGTATGGAGCCTTGGAGGTGTGAGGCGTCCGCCGTAAACAGTTTGATGTTTTTTTATTATTATTACACTCCTTTTGGTCGCACTACATGCTCTATCAAAATACATTTAGGTTCAATGAAGAAACGACATTAGCGTTATTGTTTCTCAGCGGTGAAAATCTCTCCGGTCTGATTAGTTTTTATATCTGGATTTACGACTCACGAAGCCGACGTACAGCATGCATTTCCGAACTCGGAAAGCAGACGATGCAGGCCTACGTTCGTCGGCCATTGCCTGGAGAGAAGTAGAGTACACATTAAGACGCCAGTATCCTTACGTAACGCGAAGAGGATGCGGATGCATGGAAGTAAATTTAACGTCCACTTCAACTGAGTAGAAAACGCGTTTTACAAAAGAGCCTTGAAGACCTTTGAAGACCTTACGCCGTTGACGCCTCGCTGGCGAACGCCGGCGTGCGTAGCCTACGAGGCGGGCGCCTGGAGCCATGATCGAAAAAGCTCAGCTTTACAAACAAAACAAAAAACAAAAAAATCATTTGCAGCAACAAAAAGTTTTTTAGGTTTTTTTTCAGTTTTTGTTATGCCGATTAGAGGAAGTTAATTTAACTTTTGAGTATTCTGGAAAGTTCCAGCCACCGCTGCCCCCTTTGCAGGCCGTTTCTGTATAAACTCAAGATTTTGACATTTAGTTAACACTCAAAGAAACGACGCATTGAAAATTTAACACATGCAATTCAGTCATCCGTTTTACGAGAACATGCAAAACAAAGTAATGTAGCTAACGCCCAAATCCAAGTACTAAAATATCAAAGACGTCTCGTAAACTCTTCTTTTTGAAGCTTCTATTCGCACCCAAAAGGGCGTCTTTCGATGTTTCTTTTAGAGCAGATATGGCATATTGTTAAGTAGTTAGGCGCCCACCTAAATTTCTTTGGTACGCAACCGTTTTGTCACAATGTTTCTTCTTAACCACGTGGGTCTTAAGCAAATTCTAAAATTTAGAGAATGATATCAGCAAAAATAAAATTATTTGTTTCCAAAAAAATACCTTTCTTGGAGTTCAGAGGATTTTTTTATCCCAAAATAATTTTTTCGGACATATTGTCACGAACGGAGGTGACACGTAGACGAGCAGTGAACTGAAAAATAAAGGTTTAATAGGCGAACTTGTGCCAACCAAAAATAAGTAAAGAACGAAAGAGCGTCGAGGTAGCAGGCGGCGATTCGGCGGCGACAACAGAGAGCACGAGCGAGACTGCTTCGACAAGGTCGCGGGCAGCTGCTTATCTAGAGTGCGTCGTTATCTCGAAAGTTCGGCAAAGAAAGTTCGAGCGTCGCGCGCTCGGGGCGAGGATGAACTGGCACTTTCGAGAACAACAAAGCAAAGGGAAAGTTACAATTAGTGCGAGAATGAATGGGAATCTTCTAGAAGACCGTGACCGAGCGTTGCTTGCTCGGCTCTGCGGGCGGCATTATCCCCCTTTTAAAAGTGCATCGTCCCGATGCAACGTGAAAGGAAAACAGAAATGGCTAAAAAATTTACGGTGAAACGAAATAAACATGCAGTATCGCAATCCTATCGTGCGTAGAACGGCTTGAGTCGAACGACGTGGACGACTTCGGGTCGTGGCTGGCGGCGTCCTGATGGTCGGGTTCCGTCGGGGAGCACCTCGTAGTTCAAGTCCCCAAGGCGGCGGATGACCTTGTAGGGTCCGAAGTAGCGTTTTAACAGTTTTTCGCTGAGTCCGCGGCGGCGAATGGGCGTCCACACCCACACCCTGTCTCCGGGCTGGAACTCCACGTCGCGGCGACGAAGGTTGTACCGGCCAGCGTCCACACGTTGCTGGTCCTTTATTCGAAGACGGGCTAGCTGGCGTACTTCTTCTGCTCGTTGGGTGACCAGCTGGGCGTCGTCGGTGCTGTCGTCCGTCGGGTCGTGGGGCAGCATGGCGTCGAGCATCGTCGTCACCTTTCTGCCGTGCACCAGCTGAAAAGGTGTAATGCCGGTAGTTTCTTGAATCTGCCGTATTGTACGCGAACGTGACGTAGGGCAACACTTCATCCCACGTCTTGTGTTCCACGTCCACGTACATCGAAATCATGTCGGCGATGGTCTTGTTTAGTCGCTCCGTCAGCCCGTTGGTCTGCGGGTGGTATGCCGTGGTCCGGCGGTGGTCGGTGTGGCTCAGGCGGAGTATCTCTTGTGTCAGTTGCGCCATGAACGAGGATCCTCGGTCCGTAATCAGGACTTGGGGAGCGCCGTGTCGGAGGACGATAGACTCCACGAAGAACTTGGCTACTTCCACGGCGGTCCCCGACGGGAGTGCTTTTGTCTCGGCGTACCTGGTGAGATAATCAGTTGCCACGATTATCCAACGGTTTCCCTGCGTCGACGGCGGGAAATGGTCCGAGAAGGTCCATTCCAATCTGCTGGAATGGTGCAGTCGGGGGCGCTATCGGTTGCAGGAGACCTGCCGGCTTCGTCGGTGGTTTCTTGCGTCGTTGGCATTCGTGGCACGAACGGACGTAGAGGTGGACAGTCTTCGGGAGCTTGGGCCAGTAGTATTTCTCTCGGATCCGTGCAAGAGTCCTACTGTAGCCAAGGTGACCAGATGTTGGGTCGTCGTGGCAGGCTTGGAAGATCTCTTCTCGAAGACTAGCAGGAATCACCAGGAGCCACGTCGAGTTGCTGTCCCCGAAGTTCTCTTTGTAGAGGATACCTCTCCGGACGGCGAATCTTGGCAGGTCACGTGAGAAGACTCGGGGAATCGTACCCCCTCGTCCCTCCAAGTGGTCGATCAGTGCGCGCAGCTCAGGATCGTCCCGCTGGAGCGCTGCCATACCGTGAACGCTCACTGCCCCAAGAAAGTGATCGTCGTCGTCGTCGTCGTCTTTGGCACAGCCGGTAGCTGACTCGACGGGGGCTCTGGACAGGCAGTCGGCGTCGCTGTGTTTTTGGCCTGACCTGTAGACCACGGTCACGTCGTACTCTTGCAGTCGTAGGCTCCACCGAGCGAGGCGTCCCGATGGGTCCTTCAGGCTCGCTAACCAACACAGCGAGTGGTGGTCGGTGACCACCCGAAATGGACTCCCGTACAAGTACGGGCGGAATTTCGTGATGGCCCAGACGACGGCCAGACATTCCTTCTCGGTTGTCGAGTAATTGCGTTCCGCGTTTGACAGCGTCCGGCTAGCGTATGCGATCACGCGCTCCGCACCGTCTTGTCGTTGGACCAGTACCGCTCCGAGTCCTGTATTACTGGCGTCCGTGTGAACTTCCGTTTCGGCTGATTGGTCGAAGTGGCCGAGAATCGGTGGTGACTGGAGCCGCCGCTTCAGTTCGTCGAATGCCTGTTGTTGTTCTCCACCCCATTCGAAGTTCACGGCGTCTTTCGTAAGGTGCGTGAGCAGCGCAGAAAGCTTGGCGAAATCCTGAACGAATCGCCGGTAGTATGCGCAAAGTCCAAGGAATCTTCGGACGGCCTTTTTGTCGGTGGGCGGCGGAAAGGCAGCTACGGCGCGAGTTTTCTCAGGGTCAGGACTTACACCTTCGTTGCTCACGACGTGGCCCAGGAACTTCAGTTCGCCGTAGGCAAACCGGCACTTCGTCGGCTTCAGGGTGAGTCCTGCGGTCCTGATAGCCTCAAGAACGGCTCGAAGGCGTCGCAAATGCTCGTCGAAGTTGGCCGAGAATACCACGACGTCGTCGAGGTAAACGAGACATGTCTGCCACTTGAGGCCTGCCAGGACGGTGTCCATGACACGTTGGAACGTTGCAGGCGCTGTGCAGAGTCCGAAGGGCATCACCTTCGCGCAGCGGGGAGCAGCTTTCGAGCTCCTCTCGGACGACGTCTCGGATGATGTCGCGAAGCTCGTCGGCACCAGTGCTGAACTCGGAGCGGGCCGAGGCCAAGGTTGAGACGCTGCGGAGCCGATGGTAGTGGTGCGCTCGGGCCATTAACGCCCGCTCGATGTTTGTTGCTTCGGCAACAAATTCTTCGACGGTCGTCGGGGGTTGCGAATAAGTCCGCCGAAGATTTCGCTTTTCACGCCTCTCATAAGGAAGCGTAACTTCTTCTCGTCGGTGGCTTGCGGGTCGGCGCGGCTGCTCAGGCGGAGGATGTCTTCAACGAAACTGGTGACTGTTTCGTTGGGGCCTTGAGTCCTCGCCTGGAGAAGGTCTTCGGCCCGCTGCCTGCGATGCTGATTCATGAACGCCCGCTTCAGCTCGGTGACGCAGGCGTCCCACGACGTGAGCGCAGCCTCGTGGTTCTCGAACCAGTGCCTCGCAGTACCCTCCAACGAAAAGTAGAGGTTCTGCAGGTACTGCTCGGCGGTCCATCCGTTATGGCGTGCCACGCGCTCGTAGTGTTGGATCCAGTCCTCGACGTCCTCGTGGATTTCCCCGTGGAAAGGCGTCGGAGTCCGAGGGGCGACGGGCAGGTAAACGACGGGGGCTGCTACTGTGGTCTGCGCCGTCGAGGAAGCCATCGTCGTTGTCACTTGCCTTGTCCTCGCCGGGAGGGTCCGAGTTCAGGAGCTTGCCCTTGAAGACGGCGGCTGGCACGATGCTCCGAGTCTTCAACGGAAGGTCGTCGGGAAATGGGGCTTGCTGAACGAGTTCTTGTAGGGGTACGCTGCACGGGTTTCATACCCCGCACCTCCACCAGAAATGTCACGAACGGAGGTGACACGAAGACGAGCAGTGAACTGAAAAATAAAGGTTTAATAGGCGAACTTGTGCCAACCAAAAATAAGTAAAGAACGAAAGAGCGTCGAGGTAGCAGGCGGCGATTCGGCGGCGACAACAGAGAGCACGAGCGAGACTGCTCGACAAGGTCGCGGGCAGCTGCTTATCTAGAGTGCGTCGTTATCTCGAAAGTTCGGCAAAGAAAGTTCGAGCGTCGCGCGCTCGGGGCGAGGATGAACTGGCACTTTCGAGAACAACAAAGCAAAGGGAAAGTTACAATTAGTGCGAGAATGAATGGGAATCTTCTAGAAGACCGTGACCGAGCGTTGCTTTCTCGGCTCTGCGGGCGGCAATATTGCTGCTCGCGTGATCTAGAAGATACGCTTCTCCGTTCATCTAGAAGATTCCCGTACACTCTTACACCCAGCGTAAAAGATAAGGAGGTCAGAATGACCTTGTCTAAGACGTTTCGCCCTAGCTCTTTCCTTAACATTTTAGACCGGCCCAATATTCGAGATGACGAGCATACTAGCAGACTTGTACGTAATTCGTTTCAAGTAACGAAATTACTTGTAATTCCTTACATTTATCAGTAATTTAGAAACGGAATAATTACATATTTTCTAGAGCAATTTTATAGTAATTCTCTTACATTTTTTTACGGAACGGATTCCTTGTAATCCGTTACATTTTTTCTCAGGACCAACCCCCCCCCCCTCTTCTAAAGAAAGGGTTGTTTTTATTTTGGTAAAGTCGAGCGCAATGACACTGTTACTCTTCAGTTCCGGAAAGCCTTTTTTTTTTTGCAACACCAAGCCCCTGAATCAATTTTTTTTAGACCCTAACAACAATGTCAAAAAATAAAAAAGGAAACATTTTTACAAAAAGGTAAAAAAAGCGGGGGGGGGGGAAGTTATATCTGTTTTTTTAGTACCTTTGTTTCTTTTTTGCAATCGAAGACGGGGAGAGGAGGACACCAAGTGATTGTGTGCCTCTTCGAGAAGCTCGAGACGGTAAGTGTACAGAAAAGAATTAATGTCCTTCTCGGTTATAGTGACTACGACCATTTTCATAATGTCACAACACGAGACAACACTCCGTCTACCCTAAAATCCACTAAAAGAGATGTGATAATATGTGAAGGTGTTATTGCCACAAGCAGCCTCGTTCGTTGCTGCACACTTATCATCTTCTCTAAAAAAACAGGATGTGTTTTTTTCTGAATCTTTCACATTATTCGACCCTGTTTTAAACGCTACTTACTTCTTGTAGTCCAACTTCTAGGGCTGGCCCACTTTATTTGTGGACTCCAGCCAGCTTATCTGCATCTCAGTCACCCTTTTGTGAGTCAGCTTTTTGCGAGCACTCAGAAAATTCTTGTTTCGCCCCAGCAGGACGCATCTTATCTAAAATAGATATTTTTACAAATAAAACATAATGGGGCTGACGTAGACTTGATATTCTGGGCTTGAGGAGAGAGTGAAACTCGTGAGTGGGGCCATAGCGTGGCTTGCTTAGTTCTCTGCCCTTCGCTGCCCGTGGCATCAGCGAACGTCCATCTGGAGAACACCAGAGTAAACTGCCGTCGGTTCGTGCTCCGTGCGTCCTTGAACGGCTCCAAGAAAGGTACACACGGCAAACGTGCGTTTACAATTCCTTGTTTTAACTGACGTTCTAATTAATTGCTGTTATAAGTGTCTTTTTTTATTACTTATATTTACATACTGGAAACTTTTTTTTTATTCACCAACGTTTCAACCGAGGCTCCACCTGTTCAGAACCAAAGGAAGAAGAATATCGAGCCAAACCTTATTTATTATTTAATTATCACTTTATTGTTACAACTATGTTTTGCTATTGTCTGGCAATATATGTCGGTAGAGTAAGATTGATATAAATCAATTCTCATTCTAGTTTTGGCTAGATGTATGATGACTTCCACAGCTTCGCGATTTAGACAATGGAGAATTTTAGTAGATCGGTCCGATGACTCCGATAACGATACCCGATACCCCGCCACTGCCTTTGCGCATGCATCATATCGTTATCGGGGGCATCGGAGGTATCTGAGCGATCTACTGAAACACTCAAATATCAGGCAGCGGCTGCAACGACGAAGCTTTGCTCTATTTTCGAGGTACATAGTACTTCCATTGCTTCGCTGAAGAAGCCCAATGCAGAGCATCAAGCATTCGCGAGGAACAATATGGGACTCCCATCCAGTGCCTCAGTTCAGAGGGTGTTCAGCGTAGCAGTCGACATATTGAGTAAGAAATATCGTAAAATGTCTGACGAGACTTTCGAGAACCAGCTGTTGCTCAAAATAGTCAAGGTCATTAAATGGAACAGGTTGCAACAATAAGAACTTGAATAACCTTCTTCCCTTTGTTTCTTACTTGAGGACAATAATGTCGAAAGTAACGCCACGAAAGTACTTTTTGGGGTAACGGTCAGTTACTTTTAAGCGAGAGTAATTGTAATTGTAATAAATTACAATTTAGCCTTGAGTAATTGTAAATGTAATTCCTTACTATTTTTCAGTAACGTGTACAAGTCTGTATACTAGATGACGAGCCGAGCGCCGTAATATCAATTCATTCACTGATTCTCTCTCGCGATAGCCAGCTGTTACGCCGACGTACTGTTGTCTGCTGCTACCGCCGTCGCCGCTCGCTGCTGCTTTCTCGTAAAGTCCCTTGATACTTATTTTAAAAGTAACGACAACCAATACAAATTACAAAGCACATTCCGCTGTAACAAAATGGCAGCATTCAGTTCAAACCTCTGCTGTGCGCCGCCATTCGCTTCCCAAAACCTGAACTGTCACGCAGTCGACGCTCCAAAGCATGTCGCTACTTCTAGAGAGCTCTTATCTAGGGTCTTCACTTTCTCGACGTCAGTTCTTCTCTTTTTCCGTTTCGGGCACAAGTCCGCCCAGATTAAATCTTTGCTTCATCCCGTTTTCTCCGGCCTCTTCTCCTTTTATTCGTGACAATATCCCTAGACATGAAAACATTGCCACGTCTCCTTTGGCATGGAATGACCCTGCTGTGGATGGGCGAAGCCGGGCGCGAACAGGATGGAGCTGCAGGGCCCTGGAGGTAGCCCAATAGGCGACCGCCACAGCCTGATGGAGGTCGCCTTGGGTATGGAGGGGTCCGGGCTAGCCCAGACGCGCAACTAGGAAGGCCGAGAATCCTGTTGGATGGTGGCTAAGTTGTGGGTACGTGGGCCCGAGTAAAGCGGGCTGACCCAAAGCAGGTGCTCCATGTCAACCATAGTCTGGAACGATCTGCACGTACCGGGAGGAAGAGCAGGGGTGTCCCTTGCCCTTTGACTGTTGTGTCCTTTGTGCTGACAGAACCAGTGTAACAGATAAATGGTGAAAATGAATCCGGACTTTATTTGTTGTAGTGTGACAAGCTGCCGGCGGGATAGGCAACCTGCAATGCTGTTTAGCTTGGCGCTATCTAGCGACTGAAGCAAGAAATATTAGGTATGCCTGGGAATGGCGGCTTCATTGTTCAAACGTGAGCTATTACTCTGGTTGCGCTGCTTAGCCTAGTGCCTGAAGCAAGAAATACTGGGTAGGCAAGGAAGCCGTGATCGCATACCATGAGAATACGGCCGAAATCCACGGCCTTGACGGGCCAGTCGGAACGTTGACTCCGTATCACCGGAGAGCGCTTTTACTGCGAAGAAGTATCGGGCTTTTCGCTGCGTCAGGCTCAAATATGTGTTCGTTGCATTTGTACACGCAGCGCATATCGAAGCCGTCGGCACGCAATGTGGGGCTTATCGTTCACCCTTTGCCAAGTTACAATGAGACAGGGTATAACCGTGGGCTTCTACTCTGCGGGCGACGCCTGGCTCGTTGCCGGCAGGCTATAAGACGTGAGAGGAAGGAGAGGGTGTGAGGAGGGGGTTGGCTGTTGCCGAAAGGTAGGCCCAACGATTGAGCCGTGACATGGCGATATCGTCCATTGGATCTATTCTGAGTGTGGATATTCAGAAGCCCTCGTGCGGGGTGCTGAGCTTATTTGTTACTCGGTGCTCCGAAATGCCCGGGTACCCTGTGGATGGTGAGGTCGTGCCCGAGGGCTCCTAGGAGTTGTACGTATAGTCTAAGTTAGTGTATCGGCAGTGCTGGTGTGCCGAGCGTACGCGCAGGATCGATGTGTAGCTTGTGAGTCAGAGGAAAATGTGGAAGTGGGTCCTGGGTGTTGCTGCTGTTGTAGGCTACCTTTTGCGTGTCGAGCGTAAGCAATGAAGGCTAGCATTTTCGCCTGCCTGTGCTGTAGATGGGTTCCCATGTGACGTGGTAGTGTCTTCCCTCAGTGGACGCCTTAATTTCCACCCAAGCCGTGGCAAAGCCTGGTTAATCTTGGGGGCAGGCGGCGTCTGTATACGTCTGTAGACGATGTGGACGCCGTCTCCACTGGAGGTGGTTTCAGTCCGTTTGATGTGCTCCTTGTCGAATGCCCGTCTTCGTGCTATTTGTTCGGGGTTCGTGCGCTGTGGCGGCGGTTAAAGTAGGTGAGCTGGATGGCCTCTCAGGGTGGCAAGCGTCGTCAGAGGACGTAAAGCTTGGCAAGTTCGTGTCCAAGCATGGCCTCCGTGTGTCTTCCCGCGTGCGTGGACCGAAGGCTGGCCTCTTGTGTGTGAATGTGCGTTCTCCTAAAGCTCCATGAAATCGTTAAGTCCGCTGCAGCTTTCGAGAGCCACTAGCTGTGTGAAGCGAAGAAGCCCAGTGGTGGTGCCTGTCGCCTCATGGTCGAGGCGCTCTAGGGCTTGAAGCTATGCCCGGGTGACGGGGTAGTATGGTAAACGATACATTACTCTACAGTGGATGAAAAAGGTGACGACTTTGCGGAGTTCCCGATCTTTTACCCATCTAGTGCGGTTTAGTATTTGCACCTGACCTACGTTGGAACACCTACATTGATAAAGTCTGCCTCAAGGCCAACAAAGGACTTTGATGCCTCAGGCGAAACCTTACTAGTGCAACTCCAGCAAATAAGAAGCCTGACTTATACGGCCCTGGTAAGACCGACTATTGAGTATGCAAAAATTGTGTGGGATCCACACACTGTGACCCATTGCATTAAACTCAAAACATATTAGCGAATTGCTTCCAGGTTTATCTTTAACAAATTCGGCAACGCTTTTTCTTCTACAAGAATATGTGAACTCGCATATTTCCCAACTTTGGAATCGAGGACCAAGTACGAAAGGTCGAAATTCATTTTCCAAATTATACATAACAATATAAATAAGAACAAATAGGATTACTTCGAAATCAGCACAAACGAATCCTCAAGGCATCGCCATAGCATGTTCATTCGCAATCCATCCCTACGAAACGATTGTTTTAAATTCAGTTGTTTGTTTGTTTTTTCCTAGAAGCGTCAATTCCTAGAAGCTTCCCGATTCCGCTGTTTCGTCAACGTGCTGTTTCTCACCAGTGTTCCATGCAAGATTCTTGAGCATGTTTTGTACACTAATATAATTAACTTTCTTACAGACAATGATTTCATTTTCATCAACCAGCACGGCTTTAGAAAAACCGGCCTTGCGAATCCCAACTTTTTTAATTAATTACCGATCTACACACAAACATACATTCACGAGTTCAGGCTCACACTATTTTTATTGACTTTTTTAAGGCAGACGACTGCGTTATTTATAACATTGTCAAAAATCAGACCGTCTGTTTCTCACTACAACGTGACTTATACGCCCTTTCTTTGTGGTGTGATCGCTGGCAAATGAACATCAATACACTCAAAATCTGAAATTTTCTCCACAAAAAAAAAATTACTGTACATAAGTTTCAACTACTCAATAGGTAATCTATCAATGGAGGAGGTAAATAACTCTAAGTATCTAGGAGTTATTTTGAGCGAGAACCTACACTTGCAAGATCACGTAAATTATGTGGCTAGCAAGGCTAGTAGATCATTAAGTTTTCTAAGACGAAATTTATATCTGGCACCACCGGACGTTCGTTTACTCGTTTAGAAATCACATGTTCGGTCTCAATTAGAATATGCTTCTATTATATGGAATCCTTCTCAAGACTACCTAATTAAAAAATCTAGTCAATTCAAAAGAGGGCAAGCAAGTTTGTTCACAAAGATTATTCTCCACACACAAGCGTATTTCTGAAAGAAAAAGCAGATTTGCCACTCCTCTCTACCAGAAGAAAACTTTCTAGGCTAACCTTCATCCACAACATGTATTATAATGCCTCACTCCTCAAGCTTGAACTTTTAAAGCCGCTACCATATTTTCCTCGATTTGATCATCAGCATAAGATACTATTACAAACATCACATACAAAACATGTTCCAGACATCACCCTTACAGTTGGCAAGTTCCGTCTGGAACAAACTGCCAGCCAACATTGTGTCTTTAGTAAGTGTCAATGAATTTAAAAGTGCATGTGCTTTATACTGCGTAAATCGATATGCATGCTTTCCACGTGTTTTCTTTATATTGTGTTCTTGCATGACGTTTGCTCATATTTTCACTGTCCTGTTTTTTTTGTATACTATTGAATTTTCCCCCCTCAAGCACAAATAAATTAAACGAAACGAAACATCCCTTAATGCCTTTTTAGAAAGTATAGATAATATTGTCGAATGTGACAGTCGTGAAAAGCCGTAATTGTACAAAACAGACCAAGTTTCTGTTTTCTAGTGAACTGTTCATACTTGTGCCGCTTTCAGTTTTGTGACTTTTTTATTCCATTTTAACTGTATGAAGCGGTCTTGTGGAATCCAAAGTTTAGGTTAATTACTCTTTGTATAGTGGTTACTTTTATCTTTATTTATTTTTACATACCCACTCCTGCAATAGCCCAATGGGTTGACAGTATCAATAAATGAAATGAGACGAATGAATCAAATTTAGCATATGCGCCGCAAAATGTGCCAGATCTGTTTAAAGGCTGTGATAGTGCAGTTGTACCAGCAGTTTTCTGTGCATTTCTCCTCAATGAGCAGCCCGAGGTGTCGAATGGAAGCCTTACGTGCCATGGGCTGCTGTCTGATAAATAGGCGAGCGCTGTATTTTTTGGCTTCATTGGCCTTGGTATGCCCGCCGCCAAGCAGGACGACCAACTCGGCTTTGTCCGGCGTTGCAGTCAGTCCAACTTCGGTCGAGTAGGCATGTGTTTCGTCCAGAGCAGCTTGAAGTGCATCCCCTTGTTCGCCTAGAGAACCCGTTCGGGTCCACATAGAAATATCAACTACGTATACAAAGTGTTTGAGGTTTGAAATATTGGCAAGTCTTTTTGGCAGCTGGAATGTCGCTATGTTAAACAGCGTGTGGGATAGCACGGATCCTTGAGGGACCCCAACCCGGTTGTTTTGGGTACTGCTGGTTTCTTGCCCGATCTGGATTTGAAAGGTTCTGTTCTCAAGGAAGACAGCGATAAAGTTTTAAATAGTTCTATTCATACCGAGATCGTCAGCTTTGCCTAGGACCATGGCGTGAGGAACGCCGTCGAATGCCTTGCGGATATTTATCCCCTCCACAATCCTAGGATATAGCCTATAGGGAAGCGTCGTTTATAATATTTTATTTGGGGCGAAAGGGAATGTGCTGAGTTGAGAGGCTGGGACGGAAGCCATATTGGGTAGGTGAAAGGAGGTGTTGGTCTTCTATGTGCCAGATTAGGTGTGCGTTCACCATGGTCTCCTGTACTTTGCAGACGCACGATGTTATTGATGTGGGTCTAGGGTTGGTGAGATAATGCGAAGGTTTTCCGGGTTTGGAGAGGGGTTTAACAGTAACAAATTTGAAAGCCTCGGTCAAATTTTTCTTTTTGCATAATCAATTAATCTCATAAAGAGTGTCTTTGTATGATTCTGGTAAGTTGCGGAGGTGCGCGATGCAGATGCGATCCGCGCCCGGTATGCAACGCGCGTTGGCGTGTTGCTGGAAGCGCTGTTCATTTATTCGTTGTTGTCCTCTGAATCGATCCTAGCATAAGTGTATGGAATGAGTGTTGAGGTTCTAGGAAAAAGATATCGGCTGCTTTCTCGGCAACATCGGCTCGAACTCACCCTCCTCTGAGGGCTACTCTAGTAGCCCCATCGGTCGACTCACGCTGACCTAGAAACGAGCGTAGAATGCTCCACATCTGGGAGAGATTAATGTGCCCGTTGATTTGCTCACATTTCTGCAGCCATTGCTCTCTGGCCAAGTCGAACCTCTAATGCCCGATTGTGTTTTGAATCTTGCTTAGGCGTTTCTTGAAGCACCGAGGTCTGAGTTGCCACCTAGGCTCTTACATGCAACCACACTCTTAGAAAAAGGGTACGAAAAGGAGGTAACAGACCGCCTTTGCCACCCTCCTCCCGGCCAGGAGGGAAGCACTTCGCTTGTTACCTCCTCAGACGCAGCCGACTCTAGCGCCCTCTATTAAGAATGCGTTGCTACACGGTAAAGTTCGCCGCGAAGTGAGCAACAGTTACCTCCCTGGGTGTGTACCTGTTTGGGTGCTCCGATTGGCTGTGGAAAGGCGCAAACGAGGGCGCTAATTGGCCTCCTCTGTATGACACGTCATTCTTCGCGCACGCGTGGGCGAGAACCCCATTGACTGTCGCAAACTAGAGCCCCGAAAGTGTTGTTCCAAGTGCCTGTATTGCGCTTAGTGGTTCCATCTTAGAACATTTATAAGATGTTTAGTCATGCCATTGATTTTTATGCCATTTCGTTTGTGACAGCAACAATAAAATATTGTCATTCACTTTCAGAACAAGATGCGAGGCGATCTTTTCTAAAAACTTGATGGCGACGCAACACTGATTTATGGTGATCACTAAGATGAGTCTCTTGTAAGGAGAGAGCAATAGGACGTAGCTCGTCCATAAAAAAATTAACGTCGTCAATATTACGTAAAAGACCGCGGCAGTTCCACTGCATAAAGTGAAAGTTGGTCATTCCTCTAAAGAGAAGTTAAAAAGTTGCTAAAAGTAAAAAGTAAAACTAGGTAAGAATATGTAAAAAGTCGTAAATCTGCCGCATATGGCAACAAAAAATCAGCGTCACTTTGGAGGGATTACAGGTTCTTTGCTTTTTGTTTATTTTTAGAAGTCTGCCACTCCATGTCGTCTTGCTCAGACGCATGAGTGGAGACTTCTGTACCTTCATCCATGGCCTCTGCTTCCTGAGGCGGGGCCTTTGCTGCTGGTTTGGGTAGGCTCGGAGAATGGGGCGCCATGCCCCGTCCACGACCAGCCCCAGCCAGAGGGGCAGAGGAGGTGCTGGGCGGGGTGTCGCCCGAGATCACCCTGTCCTGCCCCTTAGGCGCCGCAGGAGTGGCACGAGAGCCATGCCGCTCCTTCGATGATGCTCTCTCCAGGGAGTGTGGGCGAGAGTGTCGACCCTTCTCCCTGGAAGGAGATCGCGGAGGAGGGACGGTTGCAGCAGCCACCGGCCCATCCTGGGTTTGGGAAACAGCCTGAGAAGACACAGGCTGTTGCCCTGTTGGAGCGCGAGGGTTCGCACTCTGGCTGGGAGGGTCCGTAGACCGCCCAGCCGAGATTGCATGCCCCGGAAGCTGAATCTTCAGCTGGGGCGTGGGGACTGCCGTGGCTTCCCATAGTCCAGAAACGACGTTTGGGTCGCCACTGCTACCATCAGTGGTGCAGGTCCCCGCTGCACCACCTGCGAATAGCTGCCCTTGCGCAAGAATCCGAAGCGACGGCGTGCCTCTGGGTAGGAGAGATTTTCTTTCACTTTAAGATTAAGTACTTCCTTTTCTTCTTTCCAGCTTCTGCAGGATCGAGAGTATGCAGGGTGGGGATCACCGCAGTTTGCACAGTGTGGGTCGTTGGTGCAGGACTCTGCGGGGTGGTCAGATTTGGCACATTTTGCGCACGTGGCTTTTCCACGGCAATGCTGGGAGCCATGGCCAAACCTCTGGCATTTGAAACATCTTCGAGGATTAGGCACATAGGGCCTAACCCTGCAGTGGAGATAGCCAGCCCTAACAGCATCGGGGAGCGTGGTGGAATTAAAAGTTAGAACTATGTGTTTTGTTTTTCGCTCTTGACCATCCCGACGCAGGGAGATGCGCCTCGCAGCTACAACTCCTTGGTCAGAGAGCCCTTCAAGTATTTCACTGTCGGAAGTCTCGATCAGGTCATCCTCAGAGATAACGCCCTGAATCGTATTGAGTGTACGATGGGGTGAAACGGTCACTTCGTGATCAGACACAGAGTTCAACGCAAGGAGTGCTGTACTCTGCTGTCTGGATTCAATTTCCACAAGTAGGTCACCTGAGGGCATCTTTTTAGCTTTAAAGTTCTTACCGACCGCACTTTCTAGCACTTTCGCAACAAGAAAGGGGACATCTTGGAGAGTGGAGTGTCATCTTCGGAGTGCATAACCAAAAATTTGGGGAATGCAGGAAGAGATGGGGTCGTGTCTTTTCTAGGGACTTCGGTGCGGACCCTTTTCAGGGCCCGATCAGAGGGAGGTTTAGTTTGAGAACCCATAAAGATGGGAGAAAGATTCAGTGCCCGGGTGCACCGCCCACCACGGAGCCCAACAAGGGGGTAGGTAATGTGCCATAGCAAGATGGGCTTGGCTGACACAATTACTCTACCAGTGCTGCCCGGGCACTATAACCGAGTGTGGATGCAGGGACAGGACCTGTTTCCACTCAAGGTTAGCCCTTGCCGCCTAAGAGGGTGAAAAAGGAAGGAAGAGAGTGTAGAAGAAAAGAGAAAGAGGTGGGAGGAAAAGTGAAAGAAGGAAGAAGAGGGTAGAAGAGGCGACTGACTGAATCATCCTGGTCGGGCCAAGCCAGGACACCCGTCTACGAGAAGCAGGGGCCGAAGCGGTGTATTGCCTCGCCCGGGGGGCCCCGAAGGGTCCAAACAAACCCCGGGCTCAGCTCAACCACCAGGGTCCCCTTTTCCCCGGACACGGGTACGCCACGCACAGCCAGACGTGGGTGGGCGAACCCACATGGCTCGGGGTTCGTAGTGACGCCACTCACCAAGCACCTACTATAAAGTAGGTGCCCCCTGCGTGCGGGTATGGTGGCCCACGTGGCTGGGGTCCGTGGTGACGCTACTCACCAAGCACCTAGCACCTAAGGTGCAGGCGCCCTCTGCGGAGCTCGGGGTCCGTGGAGACGCCACTCTCCAAACACCTGCTTTCACAGGTGCCCCCTGCGGTCGTTCTCAACGTCATTGATATTTGTAAAAGTCAGTGTAAAACACTAATTTTTAATATCAAGGATTGTTTTCTATTTAAGAAGGTTTAATAAATATTTCGGTAAAACGTCACGTTACCTTGAAATACCGAATATAAATGTGTCGGCTAATTATTCGTGCAATTCACAAACATTAATAGTAGTATATTACGGAATAAGGTTATTAATTGTTTACCGGCAGCGAGACTAGCAATTATATTGTTGTCTTGGCATTTTCTTTGCGTGAGATCAGGCATTTCTAAGAGTCTGATCATTCAGTAGGCGAGTTAGATGGCTCAAGTTTTCATTATTTGAAGTTGATTGAATATATTTTTTTCGTTCTGCGTCAACGTTGTAGGGTGATTTCGTCGAGGGTACTGGATGCCTGCTACCTTCGACTCATCTCGTGACAGTTCTTAACACTGTTTACTGCAATTAAGCGTAGTCCGATATTTTATTTCGATTTTCTTGTTCCCATTTGTACACTTGAAATGGGGCTCTTATTTTTATTTTTTCTTTGAATGTGTGGTGTTCGTTCATTTTCCAGAGAAAATTTAAAGTATACTTCGAGTATACAAATTAGAGTAATACACACAAGGCGCTTTAGTGTGTCTTTTTCGGTGTGTTCTTTTTCTGTGTTTTCGTCCTTGTGTGCTGCTCTTCTCATGTCTAAATAAAACATACATTCAATTTAATCTGGCGAAATCACTTCGGCAAAAATATTTACGTATTTGCCGAAGTTCGGCAGTTAGGGTTGGCGGTCATGGGAGTCGGCTGTGGTGCTGACTAGCTACTGTGGTGTAGCGCTCTGTGGTGTAGTTCTTCCTCTCTCCTTGTGCAATCATGTTTTCTCTGGTACAATACCAACTCTCCCAACAATCAGCACGTTTCAATACTAACCTGCTACAGAAGATGTACCCTTTGACTAAGATTTGTTAGTCACGTAGGTAAATCGAGGTGACAAATTTAAACATGACCGGTGAATACAAAGTGCATACTAATCTGCGATCACCACCTGCCATGTGATAATTTTAGTCAATGGTGGTTAGTCAACAGTTAAACTGGTCATGTCTGGTAAGTATGGTTGATGCCTTTCAATGCTGGAATCAGTGGCCCATATAATGCTACAAATGCGTCTTAGAAAGATCTAATATTTCTTCACAGTTTCTTTAAATTGGGGATGATAGGTTTCAATTTAATATCACATGATTTCCACATTTTTTGGGTTCTAGGCAGGCTGTGCAATCTACCCGGTGGCTGTCAGCTCAAGCCTAGTTAATTCTGAGGTGCCCACCTATGTGGCAGTGGAGGGAGACCTCGAAGCCGCGTCACCTGCTGAGGCAGTCCTGGTCGCATTTTGCCTCTACTACATCTTTAGCTACGAGTACCATCACCAGTTCAGGCGCAGATTCATTGCACTAGAGTACTTAATTGATCTGAAACACTCAAATGTGGAGTCACGTGCAACACATTGCTTTTTTAACCTAAAAGAAATGCCAAAAAGTATTTTAATGCCTTTTATGCAGGTCTATGATTTTCTTTTTATGTCGTCTGTTTAATGCTTTCTTTCTTTCTTTTTTTGACATTAGGCAGGATGGTTGGTTCTGAGAGTTACAGAAGAGCAATAATATTGCTTCATAGTCACGTTTTTGCAACTTCCAAAATCACTGCTTTTTGCTTTGGGCAGCATTGGCATACTTAATTTATTTCAGACTAGTTCACACTCGGTGCCTGAAAGCATTTGAGGGTTGTGGTTCCATGATGACAGTGATTTGTGCTTGGAAGGTTTAAATACAAGATGGTCAAAACAGATTTTCGCAATTCATTTGAAGTGGGTTAGATCCCTTTGGCTCTCGCGGTAGTTTGTTGCGGCTCATTAGAAGCAGGAGATACAAGCCCTTTCTTCTTTCCACATTAAAAGAGCAAATCCCAGAGTATGCTTTCCTCCACTCCAGCATTCATTCTACTACTGTGGATAGGACGGGCATAGTGTACTGCTGTGCTTGAGTTGCAACGCACTAGTCATTGCAAGTCATGTCTTGGTTTGTATTGCTTTTTGTAATATGTGTGATACTGAATCTATGTTATATCACAGTGCGTTTATTTCGATTCTAATTTGCACAAGACTCAGTCATTTGAGTTCACCCCGATGAAGCTTCGCTATTCGGAGCAGTGTTCCAAGCATTCATTGTTATTTGCCGGGTAGATATTGATTGTTTATGCACATTTTTCGTGCTAATTGTATTGACTGTCGCAAACTAGAGCCCCGAAAGTGTTGTTCCAAGTGCCTGTATTGCGCTTAGTGGTTTTATCTTAGAACATTTATAAAATGTTTAGTCATGCCATTGATTTTTATGCCATTTCGTTTGTGACAGCAACAATAAAATATTGTCATTCACTTTCAGAACTAGTGCCGTCTTCATCAATTATAAGGCCCACCCTTAGAAGCATGTACTATCACACCCACAAAGGGCCCTAGTACCTCCCTTTGTGGGGTAAAACTGTTTCCATCAAGTGTACACTTAACCTGTAATAAGGTGGTGAACTGGGCCAGTTGGTTGATGTTATGCATGATGTCGAAAACGGCTCAGAAAACGCGGACTGAAGAACAAACACAACAAAATAGCACTGTCCTGTAGTGTTTGTTCATCGTAGTCCGCGTTTTCTGAGCTGTTTTCCCCATCGTGTACATTTCACCCCAAAGTGCATTATAGTTCCCTCCATAAGGGGTAAAGGTAGAAACTAGGGGCGTGTACTATTGCCCCCAAAATGGGGCAATTTTTCCTCTATATGAAGCTAAAACCAGCCCTCTACAGCAGGTACTGTTGCCTCCAAAGGAGGTAAAAGCAGCCCCCCCAAATATGTCGTCTTACCTCTCAAAGGGTTGAAGTTTCCCCCTAATGGAGCTCAAAGCTGACCTTGAAAGGACGCACTTTTAACCTCAAAAAGAACTAAGGTTACCTTCAAAAGGAGGCAATGTTGCACCCTAACCCAAGGGGTAAGTTTGCACCCTTGGTTGCAGGGGGTAACGTTACCTCAAAAGAGGTTGCCCTGTGTGCACGTAGGTTATCCCCTTAAGTACCCTTTTTTACAGAGTGAGAGGCGAAGCCCGCGGTTCCACAAGTTCAGAAGGTATCAATCAGGGTTTGGCTGATTTTGAAATAACTGTAGTCGTTTTGTAGCCACCGTCTTGGCCTTAAGGGGTTGGGGAATTAACTGTCCGATGATCGTTTCGGGAGTATGTTTAGAGTATGAGGCGATATTTATCCGAGTGTGTACCGTGGCTGAATCAGACGCTGGGATCTTTGTGCCTCAGTGGTTTAGAACCTTGTCGGATGCGGATGCAAATGGGAAGGTTGTCGCTTCCCAAGTAATCATCCTGTGAGATTCCCAAGTGAGATCGGGTGTTTGTCAGCCTGGCGCCATGTTTTCCCAAACGTGTATTGTTCTGGTGCGGGTTGAGCAGGATTATGCCATATCTATTAGCGTCCTCCATTATCCGTTTCCCTCGGGCTCTTCGTGTGTCGTAGTTCCATGCCACGGGCTTGAAGTTGCAGTCCCCGTATAGTATGATTTGATATTGCAGGCACTGGTACCGTAAATGAGGAACAAAGCTGAGGTCGATCGCTGTCCGTCTGTGTTCATTGCGAGTATCTTCGGGAACGGTGGAGACTCAGAAGGCGAGGATCGCTCGCTGTGGCGTGAGCTGCACTCTGCACACTGTGACGCTATAGTGGTGGTAGTACACCAGGGTTCGTCATCAATTTTAACATGCGTGGCGTTTTTCTTCTTTTTTACGTATAGAGCCATTTTGATGGGTTATGCTTAATCCGCATCTGGCAAATAACCGTCGCAGATATGGCCTATTAACTTCTTGTAAGACCGGTGTGGCAGGTGCGTCCAGGGCATGTTCTAGTTAAAGCCGTGCTAAGACCACTGGATCACGCTCGAGTAGGCCAACAGTCCCATTGACCGTGCGCCGAGTAATTAGTTTCCGGCATCGGGTGAGTCAATGCCAAAGAGTGAGGTCGCGAAAAGGGGTGGGGGGAGGGGGGGGGCTGCCTCGAGCGCGGGGGCGGGGGAAGGGCAGTAGAATTATGCGCCGCGGTCTCTGGTGGAAGAACTCCAAACAGAAGCATGCCTGTGATCGCGAGTTTTTCCATCACGATTGTGACCCACCTCTCTATGGCGCTTTCTATTGCTTGCTGGACTTTCCACAGGATGTTGTGCTTCACGACGCGCAGCTGGAAAAGGCTCTGGTTAACGTCAACCTGATGTGAGGTAAGTTTCTACTCGCTTCACGGAGGGCGTCGCTAGCGTCATGTCAAGCACGGCGGGCGCTGTATTCTGTTACTGTGCTGCAGCGGCTGGTGGCATGGCTTGGACAGCTGGGGATCTGAATCCTGTGATCGACTGGTGACTGCTGATTTTTAGAAGTCTGCACGGTGATCTCCGCCACGACGTTAGCCGATGCTGCGCTTGCTACTGCGGTCATCAATGGAGGCGCCTGGAGGTGTCCTGGGGCCGGTATAAAAGCTGCGGTGGGTTTCAGTGGCATCAAGTCGCTGTCGCGGTGTCAGGCGTGGAGGGGCAGTCAGGTTGCGTTTGCAGTCGTGTGGGTCGCCGAGATGGGGTGGCGGTGCAGCAGTCTCCTTTGAACGATTTTGTACTCCTCTTTGCTAATTGCCGATTGAGTTCCACTCTTTTCCGGGCAATTTTTAGCCGTGGCGAGATGGGGACCGCCGCAGTTTCGGCACTTTGGCGTGCCGTTGGGGCAGGGAGTATCCTTATCGTGTGATTGAGATCCGCACAAGGGGCTCCGAGGGGTAATATGATTTGGACACTGGTATTTCCGGTGTTCCCAGCTCCTGACAAGTGTCACACATTAGAATCCTAGCGTTGAAGGGACGCACGCACGCTCAGCGTAAACGATCATAGCCCTATTTGATAAGGCAGTCTGTTAGCCTTCAAAGTTGACTAAGGCCGTACCGTTATCGCCAAGGGGACGAGCGCTGAGAATTTTCCATTTCCAGCAGTGCAGGTTTTGCACAAGCTCAGCTGTGGTCATGCAGCCCCGCTCCTGGCGATCCTTCTGATCTGTTCCTTGCGTATGATATGTCATAGGCCTGGACCTGCTGTCCTTTGATCGCTAGATTATCTGTGCTTATCAGCGCATCACGTACATGAGTATCGACAGCGTCCACTACAATCTGATTGCTCCTGCTTTGGTAGCAAGTGAGGAGGTGGGGTCAACCATGCTGCTCGTGATGATCAATCACGCAAAGAGGTAGAAAAGGATAAAGATAGAAAGAAAATAACAACGCGGAATGTGGCAACAAGCAGAGTGTCGAACCGAAATTTTTGTCGGTTCGGTTCCGGTTCGCGTCTCACGGATTTCGGTTCTGGCTCCGGTTCAGTTCCGGGGGAGCGAAAATAACGGTTTGAACCGCTAAACTGAGAATG
>JAZHYW010034893.1:0-35128 GCA_037355805.1 Ixodes ricinus | reverse complement strand
CCCACCCCAGATAGACCCTTGCACATGGCTTGCACTAACGTGTCATCAGCGGCCATGGTGGTGACTTTGCAGCTCGGTGCATGTCGACTGCAGCATACATTTCGCAGCACCAATTTAATTTTCTCCACAACAAGAAGCTGGAATGACCGCCAGCACTGTCCAATAACGTCATGCGTAAGTAGCGTAAAGAATAAAAATCAAAACGATTTATATCATCGTTTAAATTTTTATTTCAATCAGACCAGTTTTACTATGACAATTTCAAGCAAACCTTTCCTGCAAATATGATTCCGCGTAAATATGTTATTTTTTTTGGCTTTCATGTGCATTTGTTTTGCATTTAAATAAAACAAAAGTCATCAAGCAAGGAAGATTTATATTAGGCCAAGCACGAGCAAAAAGCAGAGCAGTTCTGAGAAAATTGGAGCAGTTGCTTCCTCATCTTCCATTTTGTTCGTCAAGGTACCTACCGTAAAATCCAGAGAGATGCCCCAGCCCCTAAAGATAGCCCACCCCTGTTTCTGGCTTAATTTGCTATATTTTTTAAAGACCGAAAGATACCCTACTCTTATTAATAGTAGTGTTGAGACCAATGATGGCCTCTGCGTAAATGTGGCTCGTTCGCTATGGCAGTATATACCGTAAAACCCGCATATAATACAAGATCTTTTCAAATTTTGCCATGTAAAATTTGCGGCTCGTATTATGCACAGGTCCCAACAATTTTCAGCTTCGATGAGGTGCGATCTAACGCTGTTTGACATAGTTTCGATTTCGAAGCAATATGCTCTCAGACAGCTATCATCATCATCATTAAAATCGCAATGTTCGAGGCGCCACCATCTCTCAACAGTGAGGCTCGGCAATGGCGACGGCGCGAAAAGACGGTGATCGACCGCCCTCAAAAGAAAAGGCTTCTTTGTTGCGGAAGACATCGGCAACAGTGCTGCCGATGGCCACCTGCGCCGTAAAATGAAGGCAGCATCGCGGATGGAGACGACAAAAAAGCAAGCTCTGTTCGCGTGGCAGCAGAACGAGAAGAAGCTTTAGGAGCCCAAAAGAATGGCGTGTTCGCCGACGTCGAGAGCAAGTCCCGGCGACTCTGTAAAAGAGCAACGTCAACGGCACCTCGCCGTAAACATCCAGCTGCTGCACGACAGCTTAGGCGAGCCGACATTGGGTTGACAAGCTTTATGCGCCGCGCTTACCGGGTTCCACTGCGTCGGCGCACGCTGGTCCGCTGGTCGCTCGCCCTTTCAAGTGCGGGATTTCAAATGCGCTCGGCGGCACTGGAGGCGGCCGGACAAGGAGTCCGATGGACGTGATGACAGTGATTAAGGTTCAATTATGACGCAAATAAACATTCTTCTTAAGACTTCCTGGGTCCTTACTTCTGCGCGGAATATTTTCGTTGTCCTTATATTGTTTCGTATTTGTACGCGGGTTTTTTACGGTAAGCGAACGTTGCTGACTGGGAAGTAGTCATCTTTGCTTCGTCGTCCCCTTGCTACCATAAGCTTGGAATGGACACGACCTAAAAATAGCAATTCTTTTTTAATCTTTTCTTGATTGTACACCGAAAGTCAGCCCACCTATATTTTCAGCCAATTTGCTCTTGATGTCAGGTGGCTATCTCTCGGGATTTTATCGGCATGTGTAACGTCCTGCTGCAAGCAAACCAGAATGCAGAAGGAAAACTGAATAAGGTCCTACTGCAAAGAAAATCAAACTGAAAAAAAAAAAGAAAGAAAGAAGCAAATAAACTTTTTAAAGTGGTAGCTTTATAGGGTCAAACAACCTCAGGAGCCGCGTAACCATGAAATGTGTAGGTCGGCTCGGTCCGTTACCATTAAATAGGGGTGTGCGAATATTGAAATTTACGAATACGAGGTCGAATACGAATAAGACAAAAAAACGGGCTTCGAATATCGAATCGAATATCGAATATGTGTCTAGTAATAAAATATTTGCAAAACAAGAGGCAACACCACGGTTTTATTGCCGTTTTAAAAGTAAATCAATGCAACTGCCATTTACTGGGACTGCACGACAGGCTGAAGATACTTCAAGTAATCCATCTCATTACAAATTATCGTGTAGGAAAATTAACTGCTCAACGTGTTCAGAAAGTAAGCGCACCCACTACGCGCCGTTGACAACAATACCCCCAGTAGAAAGACCCTTTCACTCAGGAGAGCACGCACAATTTCACTAAAGTTTCGAAGAAGTTCGACTTACGGTATGCAAGCGTTGCTCGGCTGCTACACGAATATTTCAGTAATGTTCAGGAAACAAAACAAAATGAGAAAGTGCATTATTTTATATTTTATAAAATGGTTACCAATGTTTACACCATGTAAAAGCGAGAAATAGGCGCTTTTAACGCTTTCTGTGGTTATTAACGTGAACCAGTGATGCCAATAAACCCAACCAAACATTGCGCTTTTCCTTCCGCCAGGATAAGGTCCGCTAGCTTTTTTTATTAATGCGAATAGCATTCTTGGATACTTCACGCACTTTTCGCCTATGTATCTATCTATCTATCTATCTGGCTATCTAACCTCTTACGCCGCGGGTCGATAAATAAATAAAAAAGACCGCGCCGGCTGGGATTCGAACCGTTGACCCTTTGATCAGCAGGCAGACGCGCTAACCACAGAGCTATGAAGGCAGTCATTCAACGCACTCTAAACGGTTGTTTATATCTTACCATAGACGCGCAGCGCGTTACAGCGCTGTGCACGAGGCTATTCCGTCCGCGAGGCTGCAGCACGGCCGCTAGCTCACCCTCTCCCGCGCTCGGGAGAGGGTGATGTAGCGGCCGTGCTCAGCCTCACGAGAGCGGAATGAGCCCTCGTGCATGGAACGCGCGCGCACCGGTAGCTGTGACAGCGCTGTAAAGCGCGTCCTATGGTAAAGATATAAACAACCGTTTAGAGTACCGTTGGTTGAGACTAGCTGAGACGCCAGAAAGTCTGGTCGGTACCATTTTGAGTGTTTGTGCGTATGGCGCGTGCTTTGCTCGCCTTCCTAAGTGACACAAACGCACGTGCTGGGCTGCGGAGATCGTGCGCAGGGCTGTGAAAGTGTCAACAAATTTAGAATCGCCTCAAGAGTGGGCTGGCGTATCTAGAGTGTGCCGGCCACCTGACGAACGCGCATAACTCCGCACCGTTTGATGCTATTCGCATTAACGTAGATAATCATTCCCAAAGGATGGGTTCTGCTGATTTTATTTTTTTAATTTTCGCGCATGCACACAAAAGATGAACTTTAGTCGAACCTTTGTCAAACATCAAGTTGAAAAGTGTAAAAAAAAAAAAATTCGATCTTGGCCGAACTTGAACTTGGGCAGGTTTGCGACATCCCTAGTTTTGACTGCGCCGGGAGTGGCAGGAGTTGCTGTCGATGGCAATGCAATGTTCTGCTCGCACGAAGCTTTTTTTTTATTTTCAAACATTTATATTAGATAAAACTCTTAGATTTATTTTAGACTTATATTTCACTCTCGAGCTTTACTTTATTGTATCAATTCATAGAACGGGCAATTACATCACATATTGCTATAAAAGTGCCACACAACAAAGGGCTCGGTGAAAAAGAAACCTAAACTGATCCTGTCTTGCTGCCATCGGACAGATAGAAACGGAGCAGACCGATAACGCACGCATAATACGCCTTTCTCAGTGAATAAACATACTCATGGGGGAATGCGTGGCAGGCAGATTATTCGTTACATGCTCGAATATTCGCAGCTTGTGGGAATATTCGCCTTTTTTTTTCCGAATATTCGGCTTTGGCCGAATATTCCGGAACTTTCGACATGCTGCTGACCGAATACTTTTCAATATAGAAAATATTCGATTCGTTACCCGAAATTTTCAATATTCGCACACCCTTACTCATTAAAGAACCTTGAAAAAAAAATAATAATGGCAATTAGTGTTAGCGATTGAACCTCGGTCACCGGCGAGGAAGCAGAGTGCTTTGGCTGACAGAGTTACTGACCCAGTATGCAGGAATGGGAGAAGCAGAAGCAGGAGGATGTGAGAAAGTGCGCGGAGTGGAGAGGCGTGCAAAGGGCAAGAGAGGAGCAGAAACAGGTGGTGTAGAAAGAATGCGTGGAACGAAAAGAGGAAAGGGCAGGAAAGTGCGCTTCCTTTTTCTTGGTGACTGAAAAATTCACCACAAAGGCTTTGTATCCGAGTGGTGCTGAAGGGGAAGCGCGTGTAGCGTCGCAAAGAGACAATGGTGTGACGTAATCTGTTACCATACAAAACCCTGCCCTAGGCACCACTCAAACTAAGAGCATCCCCCACCCTATAAAGCTACGGCATTTACCTAAACACATTCGGCGAAGGACCAATTATGCAGCCAATTTTTTAACCCTAACTATAAAATGAAGCTTGCTTTTGTTCTAGGTATGCAGGGTTTACATCAATAAAATGTTGTGAATCAAACGTACTTTTATCTTTTCTTCCCATCAGATGCGATCTATCTGATCGATTTGCCACAAGTTTAAAAAAAAATACATCTAGCAATAAAAAATCAGTATTTTTCTAGCTACAGTGGATTTAACTCAAATAAATCCGATCAATACTCAGTAAAAAAAAACGGATGACTTTTTTCTACTTATGCGTGCAAGTCATGCACACTCAGTGTCAACCTCCTTGTGCCACATTGTCAAGGCTAGCATAGCCTCCACAGAGCTCCTTGTGCTAAAGCACATGGCTTTGTTCGGCGCCTCCAACTGCACCATAAGTAGGATTCCGTGTTTTCCGAGCGTATTTTTGCCCTACATTCAAAGCTTTCAGGAGTCTACTTTTGCTAGATTTTCATTTTCCGAAAATTTGGGGAGATTAACTTGCTGTGTTCCCAATCGTTCAATAGTCAAACCAAAAATACCCGGACATAAAAGTGCACTAGGTTTATAAAAAACGTCGCTTGTTTCAAATGACATTTCTCCAGTTGGATCTCAATGTTGGTCCCCCTAGCCCTTGGTACTACTGTACCACGATAAAACTTGTACCAGTTGTTTCAATTGACGCTGGTAGTACTTTAGAATCGGTAAATTCCGGGATGTAGTCACCAGGAAGCTTGTTTCCTTCCCACCCTCTTCCACCACTGCGCCTGCTGCGCAAAAATGAAGTGAACTCAGCTGTCCAACGAAGTGGAAGAGTTCACAGCTTTGAATCATAAAACAGAACCCCCTTCTCCCTTCTAAGAAGCACAGGTAGTAGGGTACAAACTGAAAACTGGAACAGAGGTGGCTTTTGCCGTGGCCCAAAAGTACAATGACCCATTGCCCCCCAATGAAACACTCTGAGGAGATGAACAGCATGACACACTTTTGTCAGCGGTCCGAGATTTGAAAGGAAACTGGAGTGGCCTCTACTCAAAATCACTGAATGGCCTTGTACTAAACATATTTGAAGGTTACCATTTTTTTTCACAGACATTGTGAGCTAGAAGTTTGGAGTTTAACGGATAAACCCTGAATTGACAAAAATTTGACCGACATGTTTTCTCCGAGTTTTTCGAGACTTATCATGAAAACATGGAGCCCTATCCATGAGGCATCCAAGTGAGAGTCAAACTAAGCCACATGCTCTCAAAGCATGGTGGGGCTGCAGCACTGTTCAAGCTTATGCTAGCCTTGACACCGTAACATGAAATAGCTGGATGTTGCAGCAATGGCTCTCAACGCTGCGAAGCAGACCCAACGTGAGGGCACATTACCTAGGCTGGTCTCTTTCTTCAGACTCCCCGCTGGCTTCGTGCACTCTCAGTCCGCTGAATCCTGTGATCTGTGATATAGTATGGCAGACGAAAAGAAAACTATCAATGGAATAGACCCCTGCCTGAAAGTAAAGGCTTTTAACTGAGAACACACATCGAGCAAACACACTCAGGGTTAGCCTGCGGCCCTTTGCCAAACGTAAGTGAACCCAATTCAGAAATGGAAAAGAAAAAAATTCAAAACAGAAAATAAAGGCGTGTCATGAGAGCCATAAATGAGGAGTACTACATTTTTAACATACATATCCATAGTACTAGCACTTTCAACATAAGATACATACAGTAGACACTCGACATCCACCCTGCTAGTTCAATCCCGGATAATTGGCTTATTCGGAGTCCCGAGGTACTCCGCAAAATTTCCACAGTCCCGCGAACTCTCATGAAAATATGACTGGACAGCAGGAGTGCCTGACGTCCTACACGGTTAATTCGGTTGATTTGGTCTTCCAGGTTAAATCTTTAGTTGCTAGGTGGCGCCAGTTGGCACCCAGATTCAGCAGCAAGAACAAACATAGGGCATGTCTTCGCTGATCCATTTCCTGTTAGCTGGTCCATGCGCTTAGTAGTCGCTTTGCTTTTTGGAGCTTGGGCAGGCGTTGGTAGGCTCAGTCACTCTCGCCTCACGTGGAGTTGCATGATCGGTGCCAGTGATCGGTATTCTTGTCGCTGTGCCGCTGTAGTTTGGCCGTTCAAAAGGTGCACAGACTGAAGGTGCCCAAGTATAAATCTTTAACCTTGAAACAGAAGGTTTTGCCTCATCGAAGAAGCAAACAAATCAATGTGCTCAAAAACGAAGCTTCGCGGAGAAGTCACCAGGTGCCCATCTCCACACTTTGCACCATTCTCAAGAACCAGGCAAGGATTAACAAGGCGATACAGCAAGGATGCACTCTGCACAAGCTATATGCATGATTCGCATTCCCCACCATACGCGGGACATCGCCCCCACATACCCAGATGTCGAAGCCGCCCTGATAACCTGACTCCAGAATGCCACCGCGAGCACACCTTCCTGTCGACAGCACCATTTCACGAGAGAAGGCCAACAATTCAGCTTTGAAATTTGGACATGAAAAATTCAGGTGCAGCAACGGATGGTTTTCTCATTCGTGGAACGGAACAACTTGACATTCCTTACATTGTGTGGTGAGAGCGGCAGTGTGGACAAGACTGTTGTCCAAAATTAGATAAAGCACACTTTGGCTCCACTTCTTAGCAAGCAAAGTACAGGTGACGTCTACAATCTGGACGAAGCAGCCCTTCTTACAAGATGCTTCCACATTTGCAGCAAAAAGACATTTGCAGCAAAAAACACCAATGCCAAAGGACAGAAACAGCCAAAAAACAGGATCAAAGTCTCGCTTGGTGCAAATATGATGGGCGAACACAAGCTGCCCCTCCTGGTCCCAGGAAAAGCAAAGAAACCACGATGCTTCAAGAATGCTTGGCTTCCACCAGCCAACGAACTAGTCTACCGACACAACAAGAAAGTGTGGGTCACACGCAGCCGTCTCCGAAGAAGTAGCACGACTCCATGATTGCTAGCTTGCAGCAGCAGAACGAAAAGCTGCTTTCGCCAGCTGATAACTGCCCGGGCCATGGCGACATTCAGTACCTCAAAGCGATCAAGCTAGGTCTTCCTCCCACCGAACACGATGTCCATCTCGCAGCCAATGAACCAAGGTGATATTCTTCAGTAGGATCATCGCACACCATTCGGCGATGCTGCTCTGCTCGACATGCTATGCTTCTCGATGGGCTATGCCTGATCTTGCATGCGCGGAAACAGGTGAAGGTGAAGTCACTAAGAGATGCTTCGAACACTGCTGGATTTTCGAAGGAACGACTGGCGTGTGGAGCAGGAGGATACCGCATGGATACCGCCAGTGCTAGTGCCAGTATTGTCCCTATGATTGACGATGAGGGAGAGGAGCTTTGCTCCTCACTGCGTCAAGAGCAGTGACGGTGAGTCGGTTGGCATGAGGTTCACAGACTACTTAAACATGGAAGAGAATGAGCATAAACCTGCTAAGCGGACCTTGAGAGCGAAATCACTAACAGTGTGACGGCAGAGATTGATGGCAATGATGAGCCGCCTCGGGCCCCCGCTCTAGGGTAAGTTATACAGTCGCTGAATCAGATCGTCCGCAGCTTTGTGGAATGGAACGGCGGTGATTCTGAGATGTTGCGCCTGGTTAGCCTTCTTGAAAATATGATGGTCGGCACCGCTAATTACAGAACGCGGCAGTCCCATATCGCTGACTACTTCAGGTGATGTTCTCTCGTTTTGACTGCTCGTTTGAATAAAATGTTTCCTTCCAAGATTCAAGGCTTCGTGCACAATTTTTTGTCGTTTTCTTTTTGTTTTTGGATAATTTTCAAATCCGCTTAGTTCATATTTTTCGCCATCCGACCGACTTTTGAATTAACGAGGTTCTAGTGTACTAGCCTTTTCAACAGATATTCAGGTGGTGTCCATAGCATCTGGATTTCATAGTCCAGTTACATGGTTTGAGGTTTTCAAAACTCTCTAGTTAAAAATAGTAGACTTCCATTAATTAAAACTCAGAAATTATAAACATATGCTGATTAAACAAAAAATTCTTAAATATCTGGTTTGGCTATTACTTCAGAGCTTAATCACTATTACACAACCTAATTCAAAGACAAAATGTGGCTTTCGTGCTTTGTGTTAAAGATTGAGCGCGGTATCAGGCTAAAACATTTGCTCCTTAGGCTGAACTCGTCAAATCACGTTAACGCCGATACAAACGAACAACGATTATCGAGAATAGCTGTACTCCAGAACTGTAACCACGGGGACCTCATTTTGAATCCTCGCTGTGCTTAGCAAGAAGAAAAACAACTGAAAAACTGCCAGCTCGTGACGGGACCAAGGCACCTAAATAAACGCAGGCTATATGCTTTCACACTTGGGCTGCTGTTTCGTTGCACAAGCCACCTTTTTAATTTATGATCCCGACTTACGGGGATAATTCATACTTGCAATAAATAGAACAGAACCAACTGGGTCCCCTCTGAGTTAAAACGAAGGGTGTCAATCATTCTTTCCTCTCCCAATTCCACAGTGACAGACAGCTGAAGAAACGCAGTGCAAGTCTTATCACGCTGGCAGACTTGCTTGCAACTTTCTTTGCGATTCATGACTTGGCGTATCAAACACTATGGTAGAAAGCTCACACAGCTGCACAAACAACAAAAGAGAGACAGCAAGCAATCCCAGAGTGGTTGTCAATTAATCAGGGCATCAGGGAGCATTAAGCCACATTCTGAGATAGTCCTAGCTGAAAGATTTTAAGTGCCCCTTTAAGAACAATAACAAAGGGCTCGGAGCTGCACCGCCCCCACATTCCTTCAGCTGTCGGTGACTATGGCTGGTACAAGGGAATATGCAAGTGCATACGATGGTGATGTCGTCGACGGGCTGATCACTTCGACGATGTACTTGTAGCTGGTGGGCAGCAGGGCGATAGAGTCACCCGACGCCAGTACATGCTGCTTGTCCTTTTTCATCACCCTCGAAGGACCTTTGTTCTGAGCTTGGTAGAAGCACGGGTTCACGTGGGTCTGCAACGGAGAGGCGGAGCCAAAGATTACGTCCTAGTTACGGGGATCTGTATGGCTTTAACGAATGCTTTAGCTTAGTTTTGTTTTAGTGGATGGTGATCTTTCGACCAGACATTATTTTTATTGAACACCGCCTTGGACTAGAAGATGCACCACATTTGCATGCACTTTGTGGGAATGATCCCAATGAGATAAACTACGGCACCTGGTCTTGGTGGGGTCGTGACCCGTTGATACAGACACCTTCTTCAATACCTCCTTCCCTCCCCCCCTCCCTCAAAAATTGTTCATAATGTTGAGTGGCACATATTAATGAGACAAAAATATACATGTTTACCAGTTCGTCCCTGAAAATGGACTACGTAGCGGGGTATCCACACTATTAGGGTCCATATTAACAGAGACAAGAGTGTAGTCCAAAACGATGCTCGCATTTCTAATGGATGATGTGTTTTTGCATTCAGACACCGTTAAAGACAAGTGTTTGCCCACTTCCCTTAGTTCATGCGAAAGTCTTTTTGAATGAAACTGACGGACTCAAATGTGATCAAAGAGTAGCTTGCTATGCTTGCACCAAAATATATCTAGTCCCATCAGCATTTCCCTTTGCTCTTGAAACTCTCTCAGACACCGCATGTTAAAGTGATACTGCAACGAAATTCTAGCGCCTAATCTATCGTCTAAATGTCAACCATGTTCTGGTCACACCACGGAGATACTGTAAAACCCTTTATTTTCGCTGCTCCTATTTTCTGCGAATCTGTCACAGAGGACATAATCGCGGCCACTAAATTTCGTGAATTCCAGACGCCTGCACCGAAACTCTTAAGGATCGAAAATAAATTCGAGAAAATTAATGGTTTTACAGTACCAATTTTTTGCTCAATTTGCAAGTGCTAGATAAACTGATGTCAATCAACCGATCAATAAATTTTCTTCAAAATGAACACCGAGCATACTGCAGAAAAGCATCCAATTAGTCCAGTGAGAGCTGGACCAATTGACGTCTGTGACATCAATAGGTTCAGCTCCCAGGACGCATCGTGCTCTTCGACGGCTCATCTTCGAGCGCTCGCTGGAATTGGTTCTTTGGAACGAAAAATGTAGCCATCCGCTCAAAATATAAGCATGCAATTGCCATTAGCAGATTGAGGTGATCATGTTTAACTTATTTTTGAATGCGAGGGGTCTTGCATTCAGTATCCTTTAACATCATTAAAAAACACTGCGTTTACACAGGGTCAAATAAGAGGTCGTGGGAGACACAAAGGGTGGAATGTCACCCTTTCCTGCCACCACTTTTGCAAAGCTTTAAATAAAACTTTAGCTAAATTGCCCAAGCACCAAGAAGCATGTGGCAAGTGTGTTTGCATGCGCTATGCGTGCTGACGTCCGCAGCAGTAACTGTTCCCAAGCAAAAACGTAGAACAAATGTGGCTCTGCACACTTGTTCAACTCCCTACTTTATTTTTTTACTTTGAATCTTTTATACCGATAAGGCAAGCACATGCAGTGCATGTACCCACGTTTCAAGGATTGTCCTTGGTGCCCGGGTAATGCGGAGAAAAAGAGGTTTATTGGAATGTGAATTTTCAGCTGAAAACTACGAAACTGTTAGAGCAGCAATTGTTTCTCAATGCTGAGTAAAGTTAACAGCTGTGATAGACTTTGTATGTTTGACGCAAAAATGAAAACAAACAAGGTAGGTAACTACAGTTAAAAGACTGTCAACAACTTCAGACTTGCATTGCCAGCAATGACTCAAACCGTAAACCAAAACCGAAAACCGTTAGAAGCAAACTTTTCGCTAACCGCAACCGGAACAATACCAATATTTTTCATTTGGCATGAACCGTAACCAGAAACTAAAAATTAACTGGTAACCAATATATTAAATCAGTTCAACGAAATTTTCCCAAATAACAAATTGAAAACTTGAGGCGGGATTTTCAACTGGCACAGTCATCTGTAGACGTATGTGGCGTTGGCGAATGGTGCTTGCAATTATAAATTCAATTAAAAGGTAAATTTTAACTGCCAGAATAACCGGCAATTAACTTCGGTTGGCGTGCACTTGACACAACAGTGTCAACTGTTGTGTCAACATTTGACACAGTGTCAACACTATGTCAAATGTGCTCCACGCTTGTTCAATTTAAAACCTCTTTCAGAGTATGAATTGAACTTCTGTTATAATCCTGAGATGTCAGGCCAGCTTCATCCTCCAACTGCCAACATTCTGGATGTGAAGTATGAAGAATCGAGATGAATGAACCTTCGTGCGGGTCTGGTGGAGAGTCGAATCTGGCATTAATCTCGCTCTAATAAAAAATAACAACTCGCTCTAACAAAAAATAACAACTCGCTCTAACAAAAAATAACAACCTTGGAATACAATACAAAAGCAACCAAAATGATCAAAACTAAGTTTTACAATGTTTTGTAATTTCATATACGGACATTGACTAAGCTCGTTTTTATTGTAGAAAGAATCTCACATGCGTACTATTGACGTGAAGTTCTTTGCAAATGTAACTAAAGAAAAGGTATAATACTTGAAGCAGCTGGTGCAAGTGCGACTAGCATAACTTGAAAGGAGAGGAGCAGTAAAGTACCAAGATGCAACGGACAGGCAGAGGAAACGAACAGTGCTCAGCCCTTTTTTTAATCCTGTGGAGCCTGTGTTTTCATTAAGAAAACATTGTAAATAATATGGAGTGCAAGAGCCTTGGAGTTAAAAATATACGAGTCTTGACCCTAAAGAACACATGCCGTGAATCGCTGCTCGACCATACCAATGGTAGTTGGAGGGTGCTTTCTTTTACCGTGATACATAATTTCAAGCTGAGTGAATACCTCCTGTCAGTGTCAAACTTGCAATAAAATTTTGATTCCGGAAAAAAACCCAATTTACTAGAAATGAGCATGAACAATCCAGCCACAGCTGAAGAGCTGCGATAAGGAAGCCAAAAAGTCAGCTTTTAGGGAACCCTACAGAAGAGTTAGGTTTCACGGCTCATTATGGCACAAACGTGCCGGCTACTGTGTACGTCCAACAGACCGTTTTCACGTGACAGTTGAAATATGACGTAATTGGGTTGCGGACAAGCAATAAAGTAAATAGTATAAGCATAACTACAATAAAAAAGATATGGCCAAGGAAACTGTATAACAATTCACACAAACCCCCTGAATTCTAGCACCTTCCAATTGGAAAATAAAGAAATTTGATAAAACACTACAACTCAATCATACCAAATTAAAAAAAAAAAAAATATACAGATGCGTTGCAACTATTCAGGAGATGGGGACGATGGGGGGGGGGGGAGGATTTTGCATTCTCTCCCCTATATTGTTTCCATTAAATTTCTGAACTGTCTGAAGGGGCGTTGCCCCCCCTGCCCTCCGTTCTAATGCCACTGAGAGCATACATTGTGCATCTGGTATTCCACTCACAATAAACGTAGTTTACTAAATCTACAGTCCGCTGTAACAAAAGAACCATAGAAGATGCTTTAACCTCGAATTTCTGAGGAATGGCATCACGATAACACCCGGTACAAACATCCATCAAAACAAAGTTTGGCCTCATGCCCAATGTGCCCCAGTGCATTAAGTGAAGCACTGCACAGCAGACTACATGCAGTAACTTTGCTGGTTTGAGATGATTTGTGTACTCTCCGAGTCTGGGAGCACTCGGTTCTTAACAACGCCTGCCAAGCCTTCTCAAATGACTTCAATGTCGCAGCAGACTAACAGGCATTTCGTTGATCATTGTGTGTATGTACCAATGAAAGGTCTTGGATATTTCTGGGACTGAGCACGTGTGTGTGCATGCATGTATGACCCCCCTAAATACTGGGTATGCATATATGTTTAGGATACAGATAACACATACAAGTGCGAGATGCCTTGAATGTTGCATGCGGCTTACACGTGTTATGTGTAAGCATGTATGACTCTCGAACATTAGGTGTGCTTAATGTTTGGGAAACGGATAACACACACCCAACTGAAGCGCCTCCAATGTTGTAGTGGGGTTACATGAGTTTCACTGCTTGTAAACCGTGTGAATGCACCAACGGAAGGTTTGAGGCGTTTCAGGGATCATGCACACGTGTCCAGGCGTATAAGAGTCGCTAAAGGCTTATTCACACGACGCATCTTTTCAACGCACCACAGTTTAGCGAAACCGAGATTTCGCAAAATCGGCCAGTTCACACGTGGAATTTGACGCGCGAAACCTGCGATGTATTGACTCATGAGAATTTCGCCAAACCTTGTCATCTGCCCCGGGAATATCAAGAGTTTCGCATCAAAATGATATGAAGTATGCACAGTGTGAAGGGATAGTTTGTTTTATTAATACCACTCAATGAACTTCGTCAGATTCGGCTCATTGGGTTCACTAGTCTTGCCAAACCCGGGAAAGACCGCGAACGTCAAAGAACGGGCAGATGATCTCTAAGCATTTCGGACATTTTTGCACCGCTAATGAAGAAAGTTATCCCCAGCCATCATGTTTATATATGGTGCTTGCACTCGTCATGACTGTTGATGAATCTGCACCGCGCCACCAACCCGTACTGCAAAGGCGCCGTTCACACACCTGCTACTGAGTAGGACCAAGACTCATCGCCCGTACGCACCGCTTCTCTGCTTGTCGCTCGCCATGTTTTTTTGTTGGCTTTGGTTTGGATAGGGAATCGACCAAAATCAGACTCCTCCAAAATCTCGCTCCTCCTCGAAGGTTAGACGTCATAGTGAAGTCAAGCGGGCATTGGCAGCGTCCGCGTTTCTCCTTCGGGTGATTGACAGGCCTCGGTGAGGTTTCAGTGAAAAATTGCTGCAAAGGCGGGAAACACGCGCTACTTTCTTCGGAGGCACGCCACTTTTTCGGCTGCATTCAGACGGGGAATCTGTTTCCCGAAACCTTGTTTCGCGACACAAGATTCGCCAACAAGATGCATCGTGTGAATAGACCTTAAATAGTAAGTATGTTTACATGTTCAGGAAACAGATAACACATACTGGTATGAGGAGGACTTCAATGCTGCGGGGAGCTTATATATGTTTTGTTGCTCATTATCCGCACGTGTGCACCAACAAACAATCTATGATGTTTCTGGCACCACGCACATGTGTGTACGTGTGTATCACACAACAAAATATTGGGTGCCTACATGTTTGGGAAAAAGGCGGCCCATATCGGCATAAGATTGTGTCAGTGTTGTAGTGGGCTTACATGTGTTCTGATGCCCACTGTCTGTGTACAAATAGAAGGTCTTGGATGTTTGTGGGACCACATACACATGCATGTGTGTGTGTGTGCATGTATGGCCCCCTAAACACTGTGTGTTTACATACTTGGGAAACATAGCACATACCGGCGTGAGGATGACTTCGCCGTCTGCAGTGACTTCCAAGATAGCATGGTTTCTGGAAACTTTCTTGTCGCTGCACTGGAAATAGAAGGGCGAAGGGCGAACAAACTGTTAGTCTCTTTGATAGGAAGGACGTTTCAACGTGACTCATTATCGATATCTCCGCCTTCTTCAAACCAGGGGTTCACAGGGAACGAAGGAACGCCAAGTTCGCGTGCATTCCAGAATCCGGTAATGCTAAAACTCGACGACACGACGCCGACGTGATAAGCTCAACACGGAGTGGATCGATTAAACCGTTAGCAGCTATTGGGAGAAAACGCAAACGTAGTTCCAGGCACTGAAAAAACTACGCACTGGCTCAGGAATGCCGCGGAAGTTGCGGCTTATCACGGCCCGATATAGGCCAACGAATTGAGCTGGCGAAATGCCCGAATTCACCACGAAATCGTGCGCACGGAACCGACGCGTCCCCATAAATTCTGATGCGTTAATCAAGAACCAATATTTCAAGGCGGGGAAGGGAGGGTCAGTCACCCGTACTGTTGCCGTGAAGAAAGAAAGAAAAAAAATTAAATAGAAGAGGGACGCCGTCCTAATGGTTTTTGGCGTTCCATCGTCTCGGTAGAGGTCCGAGCTCGACCTAGTTCAAGCAAAAGCATCTGCACAGTGTTAGAACGGGAACCCGGGAAAGTCTACGTAACGGAAGATGTTCTCGAGAAACGCGAACAAAAAGCAGAGAAGTAATCGTCGCGATCCTTACTTCGAGAAGCGGTCCCCGGCCAATGATGGTTTTGCCGATTTTGAGTTCCACGGGCTTCTGGGGCCCCTCGACCGGTTTCAGAACGACCTTCTTCATTGTTCTGTTTTAGGGCACGTGCATCACGCAGCTTCAGAGCAAACCTTGGACGCGAGAAAAACGCTTCATGGCAAATGTTGAGTCGCGACGGCCGCTACACCACAGAAACTCAACATCCATCATCGGCCGCCATCTTGTGTGTCACTCCGCGTTAACGGACTGAAAATAGTTTCGTCATAAAACCGATCAAATGTTACTTCTGGAGCAAATAGAAACTTAAAAAAATATGCTTAACATCGAACGGAAACAAAACACGACCTCGACTAGAAATCTGTTATGGTGCCAAACGTAAATAATAAAGTTAAATAAAGTTGTGTTCGATCGCTCGCTCACGAGAAGCGTCACTTCTTGCGCGGCACCTGTTAGTTGGGTCTCCTAAAGGCAGATGGCAGCACATGCCGGCATTTTCTTAGTTTATTTTTAGTCAGCTTCGTGTCTGCGTCGCCAGATCACGCTAGTTGTGTTCTCGAAACTTTTTTTTTTTGCAGTTTTTGGAATTTTTATTTTTGCTGTTTATGTTTCTAATACTATAGGTAACGCAAAACGATTTGATACGGGGCTTTCACGTGTACGCTTTAGGGTGCTGACATGACTAATGGACATTTTATGTCGCGACACTCCTTTTTTCTACCCTCGATATTGAGTTTTTCTAAACCGAATAATCCTTTACTGTTTGTCCGTATATAAACAATGTAATTCAATAATATTTTTTGTGCGTGCGTGATTAAGTAACGTAATTAATTCCCCTAGGGTGGTAATTTTAATTATATTATATATTATATGATGCCACGATATCTTACACCACAACTCAGCTTGCTACGCCACTGCTGCCGCGATGCATGGAGGTTGGGGTAACTTTACACTTTCTGTACGCGATACGTGCGTGCTGAGATAGCTGAGGCCCTTCCCGCATGTTTTTCAATGAGCGGGACGCGAACAAAAAGAGTTATGAGTTAACGCATGAAGCTGATTTTCTCCAGCGCCTCATAATTTGATAAGCCTTAAACGAAAAGCAAGTTTTTAAACCAAAATTTGGAGATAGTTTTTTTTTTTTTTTACAACATGGGTCTAAAGTATTAATGTGCCCGTGCAACAACCTCGCTGGAGCTCTGCGCGTTCAAGTACAGGGGGCAATCTCAAACCTTGGAGATCGTTTGCAATTTTATGGTGGCGTTAGAGATGACAGATTATACTCTCTTTCGCGTTTAAAAAGATACTTATCCTATCGGAACAAAACTGGTGTCTAAAAAAAAGAAGTGTTATTTTATTCTTCGCGTAAGATATTCAAGCATCTCCAGGGTTGTTTATAACAGGATTTACGATGAAAAACCGTACCCATAGCTCCATAAACCAACAGCAAAATTTTGCATTTTAATTGTGCCCATAGACACGTAACCTGGGCGAGCAGTTGAATACACTCTTAGTTGCGGCTCTCTTGCACTGTCGTTTGCCTCCTGTGGGGAGTCATGCATGCGCCCCTTTGTTTTGTTTCAGGCCTATTTTAGAGTGTGTACAACAAACAAGGGCCACGTTTTTATGTGCAGAAAACAGTTCCGACAAGTGAGAGAAAGAAACAAAATTAATACGACAAAGAGGAACTTATAACGACACTCATGAAGGCACACGTGTTGAAGAATAGAATACAGGCATTTATGTCGTTGCAAGCATACATTAGTCGAGCAACAGCGCTCAAGCATACCTAAAACAAAGGAACACGAAGCCAATCCAATAAAACAAATCTTTATTGTCAAAGTATTTTTCGTTCCGGTTTTCGATCCGGTTCAGGGAAAACGAGTTCCGGCAGTTGAACTCCGGAGGGGGAAAAATAAAGGTTCAAACCGGTTCGAACCGGTTCGAACGGAGTTCGTACTCATATGCTACAAAAACAATTGACATCAAAATATACTATGCATTTTTTATAAGTGTTACATAAAGAAAGCAAATGCTCACGACAGCAAAATATACACTATGCATTTTTTATAAAAGTGTTACATGAAAACAATCTCACATTACTGTGTGGAACGGACGAGCTAGTGCTGGGAAACCTCGGGACGTTGATGAAAACGCAGTTCAATGTCAGGCAACTGACCGAAGAAGCGGGACGTGTCAGCTGCTATCAGGGAAAAGACAGCACTTCTGGGGCGATAAACTAACTTCAGTGCAGAAAAGGCTCGCTGCACACTGACCTGCGTCGCAGGTCAGCATGCGAAAACGACTCCTTGTCTAGCAATGCTTGAAAGAGCTGTGCGTCTTAATGTTTGTGTTTCTGAGGAGAGAGAAAACGTTTTGGTCCTAACTGTTTCTTTACTGAGATCAAAGCTGTTTTGCTGTTTCTGTAGCTATAACTGTTGGTTGAATCCCCCTCCTTTCCCGGGGCTAGACATTAATTTCGGACAGATTATTACTTCCGCTGAGTTGTTTTGAAAGCAGATTCGATGCTCAAGTATATGGCAAGCTAGTGCAGGATTCTAAAAATATCAATCGGCGTTTGTATCGCTACAGCCGATCAGTTGTACACGGCAAATTAAGGCGTTTAAAGTAAATTTCACACAACTCTACAAAATTAAAGACAAGAAACACCAAACAAGAGAAACGTTCATTGCCGAGGATATACACTTTTTCAATTTTTTTAGTTTATTCCGAGATGAAAAAACCAACTATGTCCAACTCACCGTTTTGCCACCAAACAGGCTCATTAAATGCTCACTTTTGCTGACGTACAGATCGTCATTTCGTGTTCGATTTTCTTCAATATTTATTCAGTCACACCAGAAAAGTTGGACAGTCAACAGGCATTTCTTAAAAATACATAGACCAAAAATCCCAAAGATTTTATAGTTACTGTGCTCATTTCGTTCGAGTTCTCGAGACGAACTTTGCAAATGCAGAACGACACTATGTGAAAACCTGAGCTCAGATATTCTGGAAAACTTTCCACTACCAATTTTTCGCTTTCCAAACTACATGAACCGAGCACCGGAAAAATTATTGATCAGACTAGCCCGGAAAGAAAAAATGGTAGCCACTGCTAGTTCGACTCGAACTCCGGTTTGCGCAAAAAATAATATTTTTCATTTCATTTTTGGTTCCCTTTTTATGTTAGTGTGTTTTTCTTGCACTATTCGCGAAACTCCTTCAGCGCCTGAACCGAAGAACACGCATTAAACATATCGGTTCCGCTCCGGAGCGAGAAAAATTATTTCGTTCGGGTCAACTCCGGTTCATCCATCGCGTTTTTTCGGTTTCGGTTCGGTTTTCAGTTCAATACCCTGACCTGTTGCTTATTTTTATAGTTCTAACTTCTAACTACTCAGGGTAAATTATTTGTTGAAAATTACATGTAGTTATCATTACTTTTCTCCAGAAGTGATTTATACTAAATTGAATCACTGGCGCACAAAAAGGAATTCGTTACAAGCAGTGGCGGATTCTGAGCGGTGGCAATCAGGTCATCGAACGAGCATTTCATCGACGACTCAGATGAGATTTTTTTTCTGTAATAAATAAACATTCCGCGAAGCGCGTGTACGGGTCGGTCAAGTAGGTTAACATTTTTGTAATGAGCCGCCTCGAAGCGGCGTAAACAAAGGAACCCGGGGAGAGGGGAGGGGGTTTAACGCGCACCCCACACGAAATGTCCCTACCAGAGGTCGGCATTTTAAGTGCGCCTTCACTCCCTCCTGGCCACAATGCACCCTCGAACCTCCCTCCCACTCACTCACTCTCCCACAGTTACACTCCTTCAGCCCCTCACTCACCCTCATCTACTCCTGATCACACTCACCCTCCTTCTCCCTCACTGAACCTCAGCCCTCACACGCCCCTCACGCACTCATGGCCCTCGTCCCTCACCGCCCTCACACACTTAATACCCTCACGCCCCTCACACCACTCACGCACTTATGGCCCTCAAGCAACTCGCGCCTCCGCCACTCCTTCCCCTCTCCCCGGCTCCTACGCTCACTCAGACCGTCACCCCCTCCGGCACCTCCGGCCTCACTCAACGCCGTCACGCACTCTGGCCCTCATGCCCCTCCCGCACTCACCGCCCTCTCAGGCCCTCACGCAATCATACACCTCACGCCCCTCACGCACTCGCGGCCTCACTCACCGCCCTCTCGCAAGGACGACACAACCTCTAGGAGGGACCTGGGTCGTTCTAGATGCCGTCTTTGACGTCATCCTCTAGGACCTAAGGATGACGTCAAAGACGGCATCAAAGCTGACAAGGACGACCTCTAGGGCGATCCCAAGGCCGACCTCTAGGACGACATCAAGGGCGACGTCTAAGATGACGTCCTAGAGGATAACGTCAAGGCAGCGTTTAGAACGACCCCTAGGGCGACCTCTAGGGCGATCTCCAGGACGATCCCTAGGACAACCTCCAAAAAAAACGACGTCTAAGACGATACCCTGGAAGACGACGTGAAAGGCGACGTCAGGCGACGTTCGCATACTCGCGGCAACACCACACGCAGCGCATTCAGGCAGACTTTATCGCGAAGACCAGGCGAAAAATAGCTAAAGAACGCTATCACATTAAGCATGCTAATCTCACTAAAAAATTGTTGGGACAAATTTTTGCTAAGTTTGGCAAGGAAAAAGAATTAAAGCCGTTTATATCTGCTAGCTGAATTAAAGCGCCAGCTCTTGAGGGGAGGAAGGCACGGAGGGGGGGGGGGGGGGTGTCACGTAGCAGGGGGTAACGTGACCTCCGGGGGGGTCCGCTAAATTTGCTTGGAAAAATTTACCTGCTAGATTTAGCGGGGAAAATTTTCCGCTAAACTTAGCGGGAAAAATTTCCGCTAGATTTAGCGGGGAAAAATTTCCGCCAGATTTAGCGGGAAAATTTTCCGCTAAATTTAGCGGGGGTACTATAGATTTAGCAGGAAACTTTTCCGCCAGATTTAGCGGTGAAACACCTGCTAGATTTAGCGGGGAAAAATTTTCCGCTAAATTTAGCGCGGAAATTTACCCATCATGCACCGCGCGGTTACGCCGACGCCGACGGCGACGCTACAGCGACAGCGACACCGACGGCGACGCTGACGCCGTTCAAGCCGGAAACGGGCGCCTAAGAGCTGCGCTCTAAAAGTTTTGGTACGTTTAGCGGAAACTTTTCCCGCCAAATTCAGCGGGTCGATAGGGTCCGTTACGTCACACGTGGCTTCGCGTGTTGCATTATGGGATTTTTAGAGGCGCAGCTCGGCGCCTGCTGGTTTCGCGGCGTCAGCGTCGCCGTCGGCATCGGCGTAACCGCGCTAAATGTAGCGGGAAAATTGACGCCACGTGACCTCAACACCAATAGACCCTTTACGAAAGTCAGTCAAGCAACTATGAGATACCGAAACCGCCGCCATTACTGCGTCGTCGTTTCGGGAGCGAGCGATGGCAGGTGCTTGTGGCAGTACTCCCGGTACCTTTGGCTGCGGTCCCCAGGGACGAGTGACTTTACCTTCCCCGTGGAGCACTGACCTCACTGCAGTTCACGCAGCCAAAACAAATGTAAGATAGGAAGGTACCGCGCTCAGACACTCAAGCCTGAGCCGCCAGGTTGCCTGAAGCAACAAGTTCATCACCGAGGCCTACGTTGATCCGGCGTCGGTGAAGTGTTGAGTAAGCACGTTCTTTCTTGTCACCCGTTCACACCTAAGCGTTTTTCATAGAAAACAAGGTTCGTCTATCTGTCAGCGCGACATCGCAGCATGCAACCGCTCGTGGGTTTATCTCGCCTATGGTGATTTTTCAGCGTTCGCGGGGCCTCGACATTCGGCCTTTTTTATGTCCCGTGATCAGTGTGTGCGCTCAAGTGTTCATTATGTGTGTCCAAGTTCAAACGGTGCGTGTTGTTTTTCGAACCGTGTCCGAATGATACAAAGTTTCACGTTTCCATTTTGTGAGTGAGTGAAGCCGGTTACGGCTAGCATTGACCAAGCAATGTTAGCAATGTGTCTGCTCAAGTTCAAGCGGTGTGTATTGTTTTTCTACCTGTGTCCGAATAATACGAAGTTCCACGTTTTCATCCTGTGAGCGAAGCGAGTTGGTTAGTGCTGTGCTCTGTGCTTGTTGACGCGATCAACGTTGGTGCTTTTTGAGTGTGAGTCCTCGAACGTCCGCAAGTTCCTCATTTTTTCCACTACATTGGTGGGCTCAAGTTCAAGTTATAACTGGTGCGTGCGGTTTTCTTACTTTTTTAATATTTCTTAGCTACGAGTTCGAGTAAGGGCAATGTTCACAGTGAAGTAAGTTGGTTGGTTGGTCAGTGGTAGCATTCTCGCACGTTCGCTTGTTCCGTGTTATTTCGAAATAATATCTCCATGCTGCTCTCTTGGCAAAACATTTTTTTCTTCTTATTAGTGCAGTGTATTTTTGGTAAGGTCGCGCAGTGTTCAGGTTGACAAAGTTCAGGAACGGGCGGCGTGTTACTTTCTTTCCTTTTGCACTCAGCCCTGCGAGCCTGATGTCTGAAAAATCTAATAAAACATCTGTCCATCAAGAATTGCCTGTCTGCTTTTTCTTATGTCAAAAAACGACAATGTGTGTTTGGAGGCACGACTGAAACAGCTGACACCGGCGAAGCTGCCGTAGCGATACCGACTGCAATGTTCGTCGGAGAGGCTGCACTCGTCGCAGAAGCGTGTACGTGGGGCACACGGATTTTATTGCAGTCGCAACTTCCGCTCCTAAAGCTGACGGACTCGACGCAATTGTCTCAATGGCCAAAGTGTGCGATGCGTGTGAGAGTTCCGTGTTGCAATTCTAGCATTTTGCTATCGAGTACGATCATATAACAATTTGGCAACGTTGCGATTCGAACGTCTTGCGACAAAGCCACGTCTTGATCAGAGCCCCCTGCTCGCCCTGCTCTATTCAGTGATTTTAGCCGCCCTAAAGGCGAGGCCTCATTGCTATTGCCGTAAGCCATCCTTCGGACCACTCAAAACACGTGCCTTAGCCATTTAACTATCTATCATATTGTTTTCAATTTACTCTTCGCATCTGCTCACCGTCAAAAAAAGTAAAGCCTCACAGGCGTCACTCCCTGAAGCCCACGACATTTCGGATGGACCCGCCGGTTTAGAAACGAGCTTTATAAAACGCACAACCATTCTGCCCGGTCGCAATAGCGCGCAAAAAACAATGAGATAAACCTCCGAAAGCAGTAACAACCGTCGAGATACCGAACAAAACAAATTATTGACGGGCCCAGAACTGCCATCGAGTCTGCTGGGGTTTGCAAGTTCGCCCACACCAAACGCGCCGCACGCCAGGCGGCAGTAGCATAATTCAAGACGTTTGAAGGCTTTCTTCGACTCGGCGACTAGCGGCGAACAACCGGAGGTTCCAACTCCGGTCAGAAATGCAGGGGGAACGTGAGAAAATGGTTGTTTCTTCGATATTGTGGGGATGTACGGAACGTCAACAGTTGTTGACATAGTAAAGGAACATTTTAGAATAATTTGCGCTGAGTTGCGTGCCAAGTAGGGACGTAATTCTTCTAAAAAAATTGCATGAGCGGCAACATGCAGCAGACGACGCGGCGACGTCACAGCGTTCACGTGACCCGCTCCGGCCAACCCAAAAGCTCATCTCCGCTGCGAATAAAAATCGTCTGCTTCAAACGCCATTGCCTTGGAAACTGCCTTCTGAAAATTTGCACACGCATCCGATATTATTAAAACTTTGATAAAGTGTTTAGTGCTTTACTAACTTCACGACAGACTAGTTTTGAAAAGTGTGAACTCGCCGTTTATTTTTTAATCAGCCGTGCTGTGTCGATCTCTATGTATTCTCCCATAGGGCGGGCCGCTGCCTGGAACCCTGAGTACCACGTGACTCGCGCCGAGCCGCTCTGTCGGCAAAACACGGGGTTCAAAGGATAGCGCTACTCTGCTCCGTAGGAGCTACATAGTGCTCTAATGTCCGCCGGCTCGACCTCTCCCGGTTGCCGGTGAACAGGTTGGTTTTCACTAGGGCATTTTTTACTCTGCTCGTCTTGGCTTTAGCCAACTTCTCATCACGAATCGTCCTTGGAGAAGCGCAGACTCGTTGCGTACGCACGCTATTACCGAGAAATAGCGCACGCAAAGCGCAAAACCTGGTTTGCGTTTGGAGCATGCGCAGTGGCGACGACGCTATTCTAAAACTCCGTACTGGCGGATTCAGTGCTCCGACAGGCAATCCATGACAGCTCCATCTCGCCATTGCTCCAAAATGACGAGTAGAATTCGCCATCATAGTAAAGGTCTTTTCACACCATACTGTTTCACTTTTTCCACACTGCCCGCAAAGAAGCCGCGCTAGGTTTGCCTGCAGTCCTGGATTCAGTTGCAAGGAGCGTTGCGGGATGGTTCTCGTTTGTATGCGACCTCAGGAGAGTTTCTTTTTTCGTGTGTGAGAGATAATAGTGGTAGTTTGCCTCATATCTTGATCGTGACAACACACAATTTCATTCAAATCTCTGCATTACAGCACTCGGCATTTGTGTAGTATTTATGACGGAATTCCTGCAAACACTAGATATTTTTTCGGGAGTAAAGATAACAAGAAAAATATCAGCTGGATTCTATTGTTTGTTCAAAACTAAAACACATTCGGGTGGCCAGAATCACGTACTGCAGCATCTGGCATAGAACCAGCAAATCGGAGGGCATTCCTAGCAATTCGTATTTAGAGCCACTATGCCTGCAGGCATCCCAATATTCACTTCCATTCTATCATAGTTTTGGGCACGCAAGTACATTCTCGAAAATTTTTAAAAATATCCTGCCAGCGCCGTCCAGCCGGTAGATCAGCGCATTACCACAGCGTGAAGTAGTGAAATCAACTTCAGTAAGCACGTGCATACATTTACATTCTGATTGAAGTTGATAGGACTCATGCAGACACTAGATAGCTGTTGACAGAGATGACACAAGAGAAAATATGAAGGGTTATGACGTTTATTCAAAACAACAGAAAAAACACATCCGTAGTTAGAAGCAACACATAACTGATCACCCTGATTACAGCCTGTTGGTCCACGGGCACTTGTGCCATTCCCACTTGGGAATCCTCCCTATCCGCCACCTGGGAGACGCGCTCTCTAGCGGTCAGGCTCCGCCAAGAGTTAGATATCGGGGGTTACTGTGTAACACTTGAACAAGTTCCATGATTCTCATTAGCAAGAGGAAGCCAGAAGGCAGCTTGGGTAAACTTGGAAGGGCACAAATAATTTCCTTGAGAGAGAGGTTCAATCAGGCAACAAAAACAAAGTGACGAGACGGTTGAAATGGGGACAGGAATGCTTTGGGGTGCTAGAGGAAGCTAGAAGGCAGCTCGGGTAAACCCGGAAAGGCACAACTAACTTCCTTGGGAGAGAGGATCAATCAGGCAACAAAAACAAAGTGACGAGACGGTTGAAATGGGGACAGGAATGCTTTGGGGGTGCTAGAGGAAGCTAGAAGGCAGCTCGGGTAAACCCGGAAAGGCACAACTAACTTCCTTGGGAGAGAGGATCAATCAGGCAACAAAAACAAAGTGACGAGACGGTTGAAATGGGGACAGGAATGCTTTGGGGGTGCTAGAGGAAGCTAGAAGGCAGCTCGGGTAAACCCGGAAAGGCACAACTAACTTCCTTGGGAGAGAGGATCAATCAGGCAACAAAAACAAAGTGACGAGACGGTTGAAATGGGGACAGGAATGCTTTGGGGGTGCTAGAGGAAGCTAGAAGGCAGCTCGGGTAAACCCGGAAAGGCACAACTAACTTCCTTGGGAGAGAGGATCAATCAGGCAACAAAAACAAAGTGACGAGACGGTTGAAATGGGGACAGGAATGCTTTGGGGGTGCTAGAGGAAGCTAGAAGGCAGCTCGGGTAAACCCGGAAAGGCACAACTAACTTCCTTGGGAGAGAGGATCAATCAGGCAACAAAAACAAAGTGACGAGACGGTTGAAATGGGGACAGGAATGCTTTGGGGGTGCTAGAGGAAGCTAGAAGGCAGCTCGGGTAAACCCGGAAAGGCACAACTAACTTCCTTGGGAGAGAGGATCAATCAGGCAACAAAAACAAAGTGACGAGACGGTTGAAATGGGGACAGGAATGCTTTGGGGGTGCTAGAGGAAGCTAGAAGGCAGCTCGGGTAAACCCGGAAAGGCACAACTAACTTCCTTGGGAGAGAGGATCAATCAGGCAACAAAAACAAAGTGACGAGACGGTTGAAATGGGGACAGGAATGCTTTGGGGGTGCTAGAGGAAGCTAGAAGGCAGCTCGGGTAAACCCGGAAAGGCACAACTAACTTCCTTGGGAGAGAGGATCAATCAGGCAACAAAAACAAAGTGACGAGACGGTTGAAATGGGGACAGGAATGCTTTGGGGGTGCTAGAGGAAGCTAGAAGGCAGCTCGGGTAAACCCGGAAAGGCACAACTAACTTCCTTGGGAGAGAGGATCAATCAGGCAACAAAAACAAAGTGACGAGACGGTTGAAATGGGGACAGGAATGCTTTGGGGGTGCTAGAGGAAGCTAGAAGGCAGCTCGGGTAAACCCGGAAAGGCACAACTAACTTCCTTGGGAGAGAGGATCAATCAGGCAACAAAAACAAAGTGACGAGACGGTTGAAATGGGGACAGGAATGCTTTGGGGGTGCTAGAGGAAGCTAGAAGGCAGCTCGGGTAAACCCGGAAAGGCACAACTAACTTCCTTGGGAGAGAGGATCAATCAGGCAACAAAAACAAAGTGACGAGACGGTTGAAATGGGGACAGGAATGCTTTGGGGGTGCTAGAGGAAGCTAGAAGGCAGCTCGGGTAAACCCGGAAAGGCACAACTAACTTCCTTGGGAGAGAGGATCAATCAGGCAACAAAAACAAAGTGACGAGACGGTTGAAATGGGGACAGGAATGCTTTGGGGGTGCTAGAGGAAGCTAGAAGGCAGCTCGGGTAAACCCGGAAAGGCACAACTAACTTCCTTGGGAGAGAGGATCAATCAGGCAACAAAAACAAAGTGACGAGACGGTTGAAATGGGGACAGGAATGCTTTGGGGGTGCTAGAGGAAGCTAGAAGGCAGCTCGGGTAAACCCGGAAAGGCACAACTAACTTCCTTGGGAGAGAGGATCAATCAGGCAACAAAAACAAAGTGACGAGACGGTTGAAATGGGGACAGGAATGCTTTGGGGGTGCTAGAGGAAGCTAGAAGGCAGCTCGGGTAAACCCGGAAAGGCACAACTAACTTCCTTGGGAGAGAGGATCAATCAGGCAACAAAAACAAAGTGACGAGACGGTTGAAATGGGGACAGGAATGCTTTGGGGGTGCTAGAGGAAGCTAGAAGGCAGCTCGGGTAAACCCGGAAAGGCACAACTAACTTCCTTGGGAGAGAGGATCAATCAGGCAACAAAAACAAAGTGACGAGACGGTTGAAATGGGGACAGGAATGCTTTGGGGGTGCTAGAGGAAGCTAGAAGGCAGCTCGGGTAAACCCGGAAAGGCACAACTAACTTCCTTGGGAGAGAGGATCAATCAGGCAACAAAAACAAAGTGACGAGACGGTTGAAATGGGGACAGGAATGCTTTGGGGGTGCTAGAGGAAGCTAGAAGGCAGCTCGGGTAAACCCGGAAAGGCACAACTAACTTCCTTGGGAGAGAGGATCAATCAGGCAACAAAAACAAAGTGACGAGACGGTTGAAATGGGGACAGGAATGCTTTGGGGGTGCTAGAGGAAGCTAGAAGGCAGCTCGGGTAAACCCGGAAAGGCACAACTAACTTCCTTGGGAGAGAGGATCAATCAGGCAACAAAAACAAAGTGACGAGACGGTTGAAATGGGGACAGGAATGCTTTGGGGGTGCTAGAGGAAGCTAGAAGGCAGCTCGGGTAAACCCGGAAAGGCACAACTAACTTCCTTGGGAGAGAGGATCAATCAGGCAACAAAAACAAAGTGACGAGACGGTTGAAATGGGGACAGGAATGCTTTGGGGGTGCTAGAGGAAGCTAGAAGGCAGCTCGGGTAAACCCGGAAAGGCACAACTAACTTCCTTGGGAGAGAGGATCAATCAGGCAACAAAAACAAAGTGACGAGACGGTTGAAATGGGGACAGGAATGCTTTGGGGGTGCTAGAGGAAGCTAGAAGGCAGCTCGGGTAAACCCGGAAAGGCACAACTAACTTCCTTGGGAGAGAGGATCAATCAGGCAACAAAAACAAAGTGACGAGACGGTTGAAATGGGGACAGGAATGCTTTGGGGGTGCTAGAGGAAGCTAGAAGGCAGCTCGGGTAAACCCGGAAAGGCACAACTAACTTCCTTGGGAGAGAGGATCAATCAGGCAACAAAAACAAAGTGACGAGACGGTTGAAATGGGGACAGGAATGCTTTGGGGGTGCTAGAGGAAGCTAGAAGGCAGCTCGGGTAAACCCGGAAAGGCACAACTAACTTCCTTGGGAGAGAGGATCAATCAGGCAACAAAAACAAAGTGACGAGACGGTTGAAATGGGGACAGGAATGCTTTGGGGGTGCTAGAGGAAGCTAGAAGGCAGCTCGGGTAAACCCGGAAAGGCACAACTAACTTCCTTGGGAGAGAGGATCAATCAGGCAACAAAAACAAAGTGACGAGACGGTTGAAATGGGGACAGGAATGCTTTGGGGGTGCTAGAGGAAGCTAGAAGGCAGCTCGGGTAAACCCGGAAAGGCACAACTAACTTCCTTGGGAGAGAGGATCAATCAGGCAACAAAAACAAAGTGACGAGACGGTTGAAATGGGGACAGGAATGCTTTGGGGGTGCTAGAGGAAGCTAGAAGGCAGCTCGGGTAAACCCGGAAAGGCACAACTAACTTCCTTGGGAGAGAGGATCAATCAGGCAACAAAAACAAAGTGACGAGACGGTTGAAATGGGGACAGGAATGCTTTGGGGGTGCTAGAGGAAGCTAGAAGGCAGCTCGGGTAAACCCGGAAAGGCACAACTAACTTCCTTGGGAGAGAGGATCAATCAGGCAACAAAAACAAAGTGACGAGACGGTTGAAATGGGGACAGGAATGCTTTGGGGGTGCTAGAGGAAGCTAGAAGGCAGCTCGGGTAAACCCGGAAAGGCACAACTAACTTCCTTGGGAGAGAGGATCAATCAGGCAACAAAAACAAAGTGACGAGACGGTTGAAATGGGGACAGGAATGCTTTGGGGGTGCTAGAGGAAGCTAGAAGGCAGCTCGGGTAAACCCGGAAAGGCACAACTAACTTCCTTGGGAGAGAGGATCAATCAGGCAACAAAAACAAAGTGACGAGACGGTTGAAATGGGGACAGGAATGCTTTGGGGGTGCTAGAGGAAGCTAGAAGGCAGCTCGGGTAAACCCGGAAAGGCACAACTAACTTCCTTGGGAGAGAGGATCAATCAGGCAACAAAAACAAAGTGACGAGACGGTTGAAATGGGGACAGGAATGCTTTGGGGGTGCTAGAGGAAGCTAGAAGGCAGCTCGGGTAAACCCGGAAAGGCACAACTAACTTCCTTGGGAGAGAGGATCAATCAGGCAACAAAAACAAAGTGACGAGACGGTTGAAATGGGGACAGGAATGCTTTGGGGGTGCTAGAGGAAGCTAGAAGGCAGCTCGGGTAAACCCGGAAAGGCACAACTAACTTCCTTGGGAGAGAGGATCAATCAGGCAACAAAAACAAAGTGACGAGACGGTTGAAATGGGGACAGGAATGCTTTGGGGGTGCTAGAGGAAGCTAGAAGGCAGCTCGGGTAAACCCGGAAAGGCACAACTAACTTCCTTGGGAGAGAGGATCAATCAGGCAACAAAAACAAAGTGACGAGAGCGGTTGAAATGGGGACAGGAATGCTTTGGGGGTGCTAGAGGAAGCTAGAAGGCAGCTCGGGTAAACCCGGAAAGGCACAACTAACTTCCTTGGGAGAGAGGATCAATCAGGCAACAAAAACAAAGTGACGAGACGGTTGAAATGGGGACAGGAATGCTTTGGGGGTACTAGAGGAATCTAGAAGGCAGCTCGGGTAAACCCGGAAAGGCACAACTAACTTCCTTGAGAGAGAGGATCAATCAGGCAACAAAAACAAAGTGACGAGACGGTTGAAATGGGGGCAAGAATGCTTTGGGAGTGCTAGAGGAAGCTAGAAGGCAGCTCGGGTAAACCTGAAAAGGCACAACTTCCTTGAGAGAAAGGTTCAATCAGGCAGGAAAAACAAAGTGACGAGACGGGTTTAAATGGGGAAAGGATGGATGGAAGAGAAGTGTGATTAGGACTTCACTGAAATACTGGTAGGCCTATGATTCGGAGCGTTTCCTTTTTTTCGATTTCCCTTCCTTCTCAGCAATAGCATCGAGAATGTAAGGTGGATCTCGGATCTTCATGCTTCTTTCAAGGCGAGGGTCAACTATTTCAAGGAGGACACACTCCTTATAAAACCTGGTTAGGAACGGTTCCATTTCCGTCTGCCAGAATTCCTCATCTCTCTCTATTCTTTGGACATCGATATCGTTTTCAGTGTAGACTATGAAGTCACAAAATTTGCGGCCTGTGATGTGAAGTTGTCCCTGGATTTGATAGTAGAAGAAATGTGTTCTTGAGAGTTTTGGATCTGTTCCCTCATGCTTACGGCTATTGTATTTCGCTGCCGCCTTTTTTGCTGTCTCCTTCCTCATAGACTCTGGACACTTCACTTCTGCAATGCCATCAGTGCCGATCAAACCATCAGGCGATGCTGCAAGGAATCCATGGATTAGATCTATGAACATTCCACATGGCTGCACAGTAACCCCTCTCCTCTCGCGGTAGAGCTCAAGTGCAACCGGCTCATTCAAAATACCATATTGCATAGCTGCACTCGTGAAACTCCCCCACACAGAATCGTTCTGACATCTGGCGCACATCGAGTAGAGTCCTTCCGTCTGCAGACCTTGCCAAAGTATGATGCTGTGAGCCGCATCTTCCTTTCAGCATGCCACCTAGCATTGGTAGATTGCCCCCTTGTTGCTACTTCAAGTTCACTGCGTCGAGCTTCACTCACTTGGAAGCTCTTGAGAGTGAGGTCTAGCTTCTCCCTGAACAATTCAGATGGCATATCAGGCTTCTCACAGGCTGGTCCATAGTGTTGAGCTGTCCCTTTGGGCATGGGCTTCTTAGGTTTTGGTCCCAGCTGAGAAAATTCTTCAGCTAATCGTCTCTTTCTGAGCACTCTGGCATCCCGCAGTTTGGACATTTTCTGTGTGTATGCTTTCAGTGGTGCAGATGGGCTCTTCATTGTCATTTTCTTTTTAGCATCATAATGCCACTGACTCCCAGATTGGAAACTAAGTCCTGCTCCATGACAACGATGTTGGTAGGAGCCTTTTTGACCTCTGTTCACTTGTTTCCCCCCGACATTTTTGCAACAAGAGACATAACCGTCTCTGCGAGGTTGCTTGTGTCATCAGTGATGAGACGAGAAGACTTGTCTGAAATTCCATTAGCAGCAGCGAGTATCTGAATTCTGAGAACATCGGGTATCTGGTCGAAGACGTTGTCCCCCTTGGACTTGTCACAGAAGTATGCTTTGCAATTTTTATGCGATCCAAACACATGCCTCGGACCATTGATCAAATCTTCAGCAAGTTCCTTTGTAAGTTCCCTTTGTTTCTGCTTCTTTTCAGTTTCAGTTCCTTCGAAGGTTTTGAGTTCTTTGGCATAGTGGGCAATTGCTCTTCGTGCTCCATTTTTGATACGTTTAATCCTTGGACCGCTCAGGTGTCGGGAATTGCCTTTGTTTGCCTTGGCTACACCATAGAGACGTGAGGTGTAGCACTTGACCACATGATTGGCGCATTCTCGCTTCTCTATAGTCGCCCCATAGTCGACCCGAGACAAAACCTGCTGGTGCACTGAAGAGTCCCCATCTCCAATAAAAATGCGGTACTGTACCCCATGCATCTGTTCACTTTGCTGAAATCCTTGCACAATAATTTCTGACTCCATGGCTGAGGAGCTCTTGTCCCAGTTCTTGTAGCACACATGCTCCTTTGCTGGAAGTTCATTTCTGCTGTAGAAGTCGCATGTTGAACAAGCCTTGTTCTTTACACCTAGGTACAGTAATTTCTTTGTTCTTGCACCAATAATCACTGCAAGGCCAGAGTTGGCAGAGTACCTGTGGCCATGGCTTCGGTGAGACCATCCCCCATCAACAACAACAGTGATGTAGGGTGTTCCATCTTCGCAGATGTGGCCAGCTTCCTCAGCAAGACGCTTCTCCTCCTTGCCTGCCTGGAGCATATCATCATAGAGAAGTTCTTGCCACTTCTGAAAAAAAAAAAAAAAAGGACCGCTGAGCACAGTTTTTGCGAGCAGACAAACACATCTAGTCAAGCCTTGTTTATATGGTTCTCACAATTTCATACTAAATACCCAGGATAGCGGTGGTGCTGGCCATTCGAACACAAAATATGTTTCAGACACAAGATTTTCAAAACTTTTAGGCCCACTAGATGGCTACTAGATAATTGAAGCCTCGTTGCATAAGATTTGCTGCTGTGTAAAGCAAATAATATTATCAAGGTGCTTTTGATAAATGTTCCCTGACAAAAAGATTCATTTGCTTGTACAGTAACGAGAACATCATTCCTTCACCCACTACTTTCGATTATCCCTGTACTTCTTGTAGTGGTCCTGCTATATTGTAGAAAGGTGAAACACAATTCTACTGAAAACATTTTTCCTGAAGTTAGGAGGGTGATTCCCAATTTCCTGAGGCCCTGCTCTAATTAGAGTTGTAAACCCATGCGTACTGGATATGGTGGGTAGTAATCAGTAGCAGGGTAGTTAGTTACCTTGCCGAGAGATTCTTCACGCCTGCTGTAGGCACCCTTGCTCATTGAAGGTATTCCCAAGACAGATAACACCTCATCAAGATTGGCGTAACCGGATCCGATGCTTGTGAAGCCCCACACAGCACTATCATTAACACCAAGTTTGGTCTTGTCCTTGAGAGATGTTGGCTCGACAATTGGGTCGGTGGTGACAGTCCTCACTTGATGGCATTCATCACAGGTGAATTTGAATTCTGACCAGAGTCCCACTTGTCTTTCACATTTGTAGACAAACTTCCCTGCAACGGATGATGGACACTCATGCCCGTCAAGATCACGTATTGCTCGAATGAAGTGATCTGGAGATATAATCCTCCTTCCCGAAATCGTGGCCGTTTCAGGTGCAGGAGCTGGCACCGACGCATCAACGATTATGAGGTCAGGTAGCTCTTCATCTGGTCCCCATTCTGAACCACAGGATTCCACTGCAGGCCCCCTTGGATGAATCCTGGTGAGGTACCACTGTTGTCCACTAGCAAAGGGTGAGAGGGGCTCGATGTAACCGACGCACTGGACGCAGCAGATTCCAACACGGGCCCTTTTTCAAGCACTGTCAAACTACCGCAGGGATCGGATTCCGGAGGAGCACCATTTTCCGTGAGGTCCAACGTTGACGTCAAAACACTGAAAATGAACATGACGTTAGAATAGCCTGACAACAATCATGCATCCATACATGGCTAGTCAGTGGTGGTCGTCCCCCAATGTACGAGTTCGCAAGGGTTTTAATTTTTTGAACGAATTCACCAACTTCGCAACTTTCGACCAGCGCCTAGGATTGAATTAGCGAAGTTAGCAATTTTCGACATCGCCTTGGCTAATTCGTGAAGTTCGGAGCTTTACACAATTCTAAAAATCAGAATTTGTCAATTGCGTTTTTTTTTCTTTTTTGTTTAACGAGGATTAAAATTATTTTGAACTTTCTAGCTCCGAATGTAAAAATTCCAACATTTTGAATGTTTGCGATGTTCGAACTCATTGAATCTGGATGGTTTGGTTGCGCGAAATATTTAAATAATCAACTTTTTGGGGAGTATTTTCCTCGTAAGCTATGTTCAGAAACGCCGTGCAAGTGACGTCACGCCAGGGAAGTAGGGGGCCCCACACCATACTGGTGGTTGACTTCACACCGCGCGGATGTGCTTACCAAGGCGTAGAATGCTGCTGACGGCCCGAACATGAGCTAACATGCACCATATTTTCAACAAAGGTACCTAGTTGTGTTACACGTAAACTTGGAAAAACGTGCTGAGCATAGGATCATGACGTTTATCCAGTACGTGCGGAATTTTTCGGCATTGGTGAGATTGCGCTGCGAGCAGAAGGTTTCAAAATGTCACCGACAAAATTTTGATGCAAAATTGCCACGCCGCTAAAAAAACTAAAAAAAACGCTCCTTTTAATTTGACGCGCGGCTCTAGGTGTCTCTTGTAGAAAAATGGTTCCGATTTTGCGAAATACTGGTGAACAACGCAATGTTACTGTCATAATCTAAACCCTGAGACAAGGGTAATTGAAATAACGGACAAGACAACTCTCGTTATCTCAGGGTTTATATTATGATGTTTCCTAACAGGCTCGCCTGCATACTTTTGCTCCTTGCAAAGGTTACCGTCTCGCGGACGGCTCAAACCGATGACACACGGCGGCGGCGTCTCGGTGAGCTTGCACGCGGGAGGCGCCGCCGACCGATCCGTCTGGCCGGGCTCGCGGCGCGACACTCGGCAGGGAGCCCCAAAGGCGCGCTCGAAGCGTGGAAACGGTTTTATGCAACGAAGGCCAAAGGCCATATACACCACGAACGAGCAAAAGCCGATGCAAAGGCGTGCGCGAACGTAAACAACGGTAGAAAAGTGCCGTCGCTCGCGCTCTGAAATGCGTCCCGCAAACTTGATAATCCGCGGCCGCATCCCTTTTCTGCTGCTGCTACTTTCTCTAACCTGACGGCTACTCTGTCTCGCGGGATATGGCGACGAAACGATCGGACGATCGTCGGGGTATGGTGTAATTGCTACAGCCGAGCGCGGCGCAGTTTACCATTGCTCTCGCTGCGAAGGGCCGTCGAGACAACCACCAGCATGGTGGATACCGGTGTTCGACGTCATCATGTGACGTAGGTACAAGGCATAAAGAGATGGACTAGTTTTACTATGCATGCAAAGGATCATGAAACACCAATATCCTATAATAGTACGTGCCACCCACCTGATTCTCCGCGGCTTTCCACGTTGTCGAAAGTTGGGCGTCTTGTGCCGGCGCGACGTCCACCGCTTTCCGCCCCCCATAAACAGGCGACCTGAACTGTAATCAAAGCGACACAGACAAGACGCAAACACGAACTGCAGCCAGCAGGAAGGATGCTTACACGAGCTTAGTCAGCGAACGAAAAGAAAAAGACAGACATACACTTCATGCCAGGCACACAAACAAAGCAGGGATAGTTACAAGAATGAGAGGGATGCGAACTTAGTCAGCGAACGAAAAGAAAAAGACAGACATACACTTCATGCCAGGCACACAAACAAAGCAGGGATAGTTACAAGAATGAGAGGGATGCGCACACGAAAGCAAGCAGTGTACAAAAAATACACGAAAACTCGCAGCAACCGAAGGACGACGCCGCAAACACGTGTACGCGAACACGCACCAAAACCACGTGGGTCACGTGCACG
>JAZHYW010034892.1:0-68216 GCA_037355805.1 Ixodes ricinus | reverse complement strand
TTTTTATTTTGTTTTTAACGTTTTATAACGAATCAAAAGAGGTAAATAACGCATTTGAATCACTTAAAAAAGTGCAATGTGACATTACTTTTGTTTTGTTCTCTGCTTCAACTGTGAACCGTGATTTCCATCCTAAACTGGTTCTGCTACAGATATGTATACCGTGTAGCACTCCAGAACTTAGTTGAGCCCAGTGACAGTTAGAGATGCCAAGGACGTTGGCTCTGTTACAGTGGGTACTCAGCCGTTCTCTTCATAGTCCCCGATTTGCCAAAAAACTTGCTGTGCTAAATTCACCAAACATCGCTGAAATAGTAACCCAAATATTTGAATAAAATAACTTTTTCGCGTAGTTATAGAATTTGACAATTTCGGTCCCTACCGTGTTTTCGAAGTGAAAAGTTCTACTACAGCATGGTGCTGGACGCCGCGGGCGTGGGCAGGGGTTCACTTTGGCCAGACTGGTTCAACTGGACGCGAAACAGTTTCGTGGTGTCAAAAGAATGCTGGAAGGTCGCTCCAGCTCGCTGCAGCAACACGAAACAAATGCTCGGCATAGTTCATTTTTAGACCGCCTGCCCGGAACCGCAAGCCTGCCCACCCGTGACGTCACGGCAATGAAAGCGGCATATTCACCTTTGTTTTGTTACGCATAATAGATTTCACAATAACTATTCTGGAATTTCGGCATACTAAATAGCATGGCTACCGGAAAGAGTGACGGCGATTTCGAAAATATGTTTAGTTGGGGCAGCTCAGGAACATCGCCGGAATTCTCAATGAAGAAGCAAAAAAACTCCCGTGATTTTACATTTTGCGCCGCAAGTGCGTCTATTGCCGGTTTTGAATGCGCTCTGACGGTGACGAAATGGAGTTGTTTGATCCCGCCCCAACCATGCGCCGTAGTGCCGCTGGCTGGTTATGCGACCAACGCAGGTTTCCAAACAAGCCTGCCGCCCACACCAGGTGGGGCACCGCGCTTCGCGCAGAAACCCAAATCAGGAGGAGGAAGCGGTTGCGCATGCGCAGTACCGACAGCAGCGCCACGCAGTGGCGTGACGTCAGAGAAGTTGGTCTATACTTGCCGCGCCCTGATGAACGTAGGTAAAGCCGGTCATGCCAAGCGTCCCAACGCTGACAGCCTATGACGTCATTGGCGTCACGTAAGCTCACGGTGAACGGGGTTGGCCTGATGGCCTGCACGGCGTCCGCCGCTGTCCATCGTAACGATGAACTGGAGTGCGCTGCTGCGTCAACAACTGGTTCGCGTTCCGTACCGCACTTCACATAGCTTCGAGGAATTGGCTGGCGAATTACTCGAGAGCCGTGATTGCGCTGCTGCTGATCTTTTTACTTATTTTTTCCAGGTGTTCAGACGGGAAAGCGTCTGGATCTGGAGCCAGCCGCTCGCGTGATTCATCGGTTGCCGAACTCGAGGCGAGCTCAAGAAGTACCAGTGCCCAACACCAGACGCTTTCCACTCTGGACGACAAAAAGCGCGCGCTTGTTTAGCGAATGGAACGTTGCGGCTCGCGAATACATTTTCTGGGTGAAAGATATCGCCGCGCGCAAGCAGTATGCACAACATTTCACAGGGGGAATACATTCACCTGCTCGGTTTGCATAGACAACGCCTACAGCGCCAACCAGCTCCTGACGGAGTGGGTATCCAGGCCAGTCCACGCGCATGTGCACGAATGTTCGCGGCGTACGCGGTGGTGTCGTCTCCGATTCCACCTAAAGCCCTTCATGCGCTAAAGTAGCGCAGCGCAGTGCCGGATGCATCGAGGCACGCGCACGTAACCCTGCAGTTGGGCTGCGCAGGCATGTCGACACGTGTTGCGAAATTCACTATAATTTGCTTCAGCTTAGCAGCCCAGAAAGGCCAGCGCGAGCCCTTGCCTGCGCACATTCCCCGGCGGCACACGCCCGTGCACCAAGGGCAGCTGCCAACGCTATGTAGTTCGCGCTTCTAGCCCTTCGCAACGGCAAGATAAGGTAACGAAGTATAGAAGTGGCGCGCGGCGCGCAACCGAGCATTTCCACAACAATGAATCTGGTATGTAGAACAACCCATCGTCATCATTATCATTTACCGCCGAGACTTCCTGACGATAGATGGCTCTCGCCAAGCCCAGAGAACCTGTACGCGCCGAGGCCATTGTATTTGAGAGAGGGATGTATCTCCTCTAGTAAAGTATTCGGCACGGCTTCTTCTCCTCGCTCTCTCTTGCCTGTTTCTTCCCCCTGCCCCTTTTTGGCTTTCTTGTTTTCGGGAGATTGGGATCATAAAGAGAGGAGGCCTTGACGACCACGCAAGGAAGAGTTCGCTGCGGCTACGTCCACCTTACGCCATGAGTACGCTCCGCTTCCGTCCGGGTAAAATGGCAGCTGTAAACGTATCCTGTGAGGAACGCCTATGTTGAAAACATCCCAATTCAAAAAATAGTGGCAGAGAAATAATGTATCTTTGTAATAAATTTGGCTACGCAAAAAAATGTTCGCGCCAGTATTTATGCCGTTAGACGCAGTTTGGGTGGAAGTCACGGCCCGCTCTAAGCACCTTCCACGACTGCGGACCCGCCCAGGTTGGTCGGACGTTCTGCCGCACGAACACACCAACGTTTCAGCGTCTCCTTTCGCGACATCCGGTGCGTTCAGTTTATAGTTCAACGCCGCGTCGCCAGCAGACGAACGCGCTTCCGGCATCACCCATACCCACCACCGTCTCTCGTCGTCTGCAATGCCCAGACGCGACATGAGTTTGCGCGCCGACATCCATTTTCAGCTCCGTCCGTCTGCTATTCCGCTCTGTCTAAAATCTTGTAACATACTCAAAGACGCTGACCACGAAGCGGTATGGCCTCAGCGTTCCATTGGCGTTTGGTGCCGACGGTCCGGCTGCCAAGGTCAACGTCTGTCGATGCGGTAAAAGCGACCAGGAAGTGTATAAAAAAGTCAACAAAATGCGCTACAGTCTTTCCAGCTTTCTGTTCTCGTTATTCGTTTCCGCATTGCATCCGCGAGCAAGGTGGCAAGCGCTCTGATCGTACACTGAAAAACGCGACCCAAATTATACGCGTTTTTAGCGGCATTATGCACCAAAACTTGAGAGCCTACTTTCTCCGGCTGGAAATGGCGGGAACATACCGAGACGAACTTGATGCGATAAACGACCGACGGTCGCAGCTGCAATTGCTCAACCTGTCAATCCTGATGCGTTGGCTTGCAATCCGTGACTCTGACCTTTCATCGGCTTATACACTCAAACGTACAACGCGTCCGATGATAGTGAATAGATATGATCCGTAGTCACCGTGAGGAAATTCCTCCCGTGACTCAATGAACGGTGTCAAATTAGAGGCCCGTCCCGCACATGTATCATGAATTTGAAAGCGTAAGTCAAAAGCTCGAGCGCATAAGCTAAAAGGTAACTACGTGGTATCATCTACTGACTTGATTAGAGAATCGATGATAGAACACGCGCAGAAAGATGACGTTACTAGTTGAGCTTTGATGCTGTTTGATTGGTTCCACTGCATTCGGTTGTCTGAGGGTGAAACGACGTATACACATTTTCACAAGGGCGCGGTGCCATCTTGAATGTCGTCACTTCTGGCATGCGTAAGTGTACATTGTTATTGATCTCTCCACGCCCGTAATTAGATTATATGTGGCGACGTAGTAGCTACCCTTCACTCTTGCGAGTTTCCGAGGAATCACGCGAGGGGTCACTCCATCAGTTGGGTAGGAAGTCGTCCCATCTGGGCTCTGGGGAGCATTTGCTTTCCAGCAATTCCAGTGTGAGGGTAGTGCTCAATTTCGGAATATACTTAAAAAAAAAACGTCAAGAAACATTATAGAGTCATTTCGTTGAAGAATTGAATGACGTGTCAACTAGCTAGGTATGCAAGCGCCGCCCTATATGAAGGGTACAGCCATATACTGGTATACGCGGAGAGTTCCAGCTACCTGTTGGGGAAGTATAAGAGACGTAAATGAGAAGGTGCCATTAAACGGTGCTGGCCATGTAAGTTCCAGGGCGTCCTCAATAAATTCAGCAACGTGGTCAACCAGAAGCCGGAATTAATACCCTGGCGGTAGTCGCGAGAAACAAACCTGATAGCGCATCGATAACCCGGTGACTGCGTCACGGTGCACGATGTTTCAATTACGGTCATCCAAAATCATTGTGGAGGCACTATATTTGCTTCACCCGCGAGGTCATGGCGTGCCATGAGCGCGAGCTCCTGTTTTAGAGAGCATCTCGGCGGCACAAGCTCGTGCATTAAGGGCAGCTACCATCGCCATGAGCTCGCGCTTTCCAGCTTCGCCAGAAGCAACATAAGGTAACGGGTATAAGGAACGATCGACATAATCCGTATGCCAAGCGCCGAGGCCGGGAATCTGGCTTCCGAGTGTAGGTTTATCCTGTGAGCAAACAAGAAAGCGGCGTATTCGTTTCTTACATCTTTCTGTAAAGGATCATGATCAAACATCACGTGCACCCTATTTTCAACCATAAAGGTTTCAATATTTAACTCTTACGCGCATATTAAAACGACCCAAATCTGTTTCTCGCTTACTACCGCTAGGGGATTCTTTTCGGCTTCTAGTTAACCAAGCAGGCATGCCAAGCCCACTTTCTGCAGTCTGGTGCGCCTGCACTCAGCCCTGCTGCCTCCCATTGACCAAACTCCTCTTTCTACACGGCTCTGGTTAGCATCCATCCATCCATCCATCCATACATCCATTGGAGCACGAAGTGTGTGATTGGATCTGAGTCCTCGCCGAACGAGGACGCAGCCCTCATAACGAATAGACACTCCGAGTGCGTACGCGGCCAAACAATGACGGGCTCGGATAGTTGGAGACGAGCTGCTATAGTCAGCGACGGAGTTAGAGCGCTCTCCGACAGGAGAGGCGAAGCAGACGGCCATGCTAAAGAGGAGGCGGCTTCCTCCTCTACTCGCGAAGCACATGCCACACTTCCTCCTCCCCCGCTCCTCCTTTCCCTGGGAGGCTTTACTGTAACTTGTAGCGGTACAGGTGGCGTGCGCCTCTGCCAAGGGTCTGTTCTTGGATGAAGCAGGGGGCCTCCTAATATCGGTCGGTATCTGTTGATACACTGCACACAATTACAATCCAGACGCCTGATCCGCCGATGTCTCTATGATCGAATTCGAGGCATGAGGCCCTTTCCATCAACTGTTAGGCGCCTTTTATGGCTACAAGCTGGTACACTTCTGCTCGATGGCCTTCGTCAGAAACTTCGGTCAGCTGGCCGGAATATTTCTTTCGCTCGGCATTTTCGGCGGCGAAAAGCGCAGGAGATGCGCTCCTCAGGGCTTCGGAAAACCGGGAAGGGGCAGCCTCGAATCGACGGGCCGCAGCCTTCGCCATCCTCCCCGACGAAGGCGAGGCACCACAGGTAGCATCAGCGACGGCCTTCCTAGGGGCGCCCATAAACACGGCCGGACAGCGAGGCGGTGCTAGGCTTCCGACTCTGGTACAAAGTCTGGGCCAACACGGCAAGCCGGCTGGAAAGCGCCGCCGCGTCCAGCGCTGCAGCCGAGGCCTGAACGAGCCCTCGACGTTCTTTTGTTGCAGAGTCCGAGGTTAAACTTAGCTCTCACGACCCGTCTCGCTCACTTCCTGGCTGAGGCCTCTTGGGCAAAGGGTTAAGACTTTTTCGTGTCTTATTCGTGGTGCCGGTTTCGATTTTGATTTTTATGACGGACGTTATACTCTTTTTTTTTTTTGGGGGGGGACCTGACTAGAAAGATTTTGTCTCGTCTTTGAGATCTTACCTCGAATGAGTCTGAGACTGTACCTCGGGTCATATCACATGACGGCTAGCAGATGGTGCTAAGCATAATGCTAGCTTTCAACATTTTTGTTTTGCTCTTTACCGACAACGAATAGAAAAACGGAAGCCTACGAATGACCTCCCTCATCTTTCTACGGAACGTCATCAAACCTCGTGGTCAAGAGATGGCGACTACCAATATTTCTTCATGCATTTTCTTGAAAGTGGATTGATTGGACTCGAGCACGACGCTGAGCGCCCTTCGTAAGCTGTACACGACATGCCGGCCGAACTCTGACTCAGTGCTCCCGTCCAAGCTGGGGTCCGCTCTCGATCTCGCGTCGGACCCCAGGTGCGCAGGCTTTGACTCCTCTAAGGGCGAAGGTGCCTCAACCGGCACCGCCATGATGACAAGGGCATTGTGCCGGATGTTGTTTTTTTACAGTAGCTGCTAGCAGGGATACTTTGCGGTTTCAGCGCCGTCGGCCCGCGCTCCGTATATCGACACGGGCCATTTTGTCCTCCAGGGCAAGACATTCCATGTAGTGGGGCCGCTGATAACAAGACAGCAAGCGAACGAGATAACATGCATGGTCATAGCACGGTGGCAAGATGGCATTGCGTTATCTTGCCATGTTAACTATGGGCGAATGCAGGGCGCAGGATTCGTCTGCCTCTCTTCGACGTCAGAACACCGAGAGATCTCATTGGCTCCTGATTGAAGGACAATGCGTATACACCCCGAGGCAGCCTTTACGAGGTCTACCCCTATCCCTCGTTCATGAGTCAATCAGTAGCAGGGCGCTCTGACGTCGCCACAACCCCCCTGAAAAGAAGCAGACGAAATCTATGGCGCTCCACATAGGACGCCAAACGCACTGCGTCAGAAGACGAGTTTCATGGCAGCGTATAGCTATAACGCCAAGGAGTTAATACTAAGCGCTGTATTTACAGAGAGTACAAAACATGCTCGCACGCCCCCTACCCCCCCCCTTTGTTAGGTCAACTGTGGCAGAAGTTGGCGGTCTGTGATTGCCTCATTTCATCCTCATGAATGCATAATGGCCCTTATTAAGAGGGCCGTGCAACATCGTTCTTGCTTTTTCGTGCAATAGCGCCCAGATTAATCCTCGATCTTCGCGGCCTCACGAGACGCACATCCCAGTTTTAATATCTAGCGATGCACAGCCGCGGCAGGGTAGAGAATACAGCAAACAAGGCTAGATGTTTCACACCCTTCAACTTTATTTATATGTCTACTGTTGTTTCCCGCTCACCGGAAGATTGCAGAGGCCAAAGGGGTGATACCTCGACGGGCTTCTGGCCCTAGAGTCAGATCTCCACGGAACGTATACCGGCTGAATACACGCCAAAGCAATGTTCGTCAGAGCTATACGCGCTGGTGTTCATAAAGCACATGATGTTAGAGATTTTTCTTCTCGAAGGTGACGAATAAGTCTCACATGGGTAGAGCTTAAAAGATGTTGCAGTAACATGTGAGACGTATGAAATGGTTCAATTTACAGTTCTAATAAACAAAATGGATAGTAATAATAATACTTAATAATAATACTTTATTCGAACTTTCGAGGTCATGCCAGGCGCGCACGGTCGCAAGAGGCAGTGATGCCCATACCACGGAGGCGTGCAGTCCCAACCTGGGGCTCCAGTATCGGCACACGCACGTGCAAAATTTGAAAAAAGCGGGGGGGGGGGAAGTGAGAGGGAGAAGCAGAAGCGGGGGAGGGGGGTAATGTCAGAACCCATCATCACGTGTGCTGCACAGCCTGCAGGATAGGTCCAAGGCTCGCTCGCGCCCAGGGGGGGAAATGGCATGTGTGAGTTCAGGCGGCAGCTGCCGCCGCAGTGCTACGGCACGAGGTAACCACGAAGAAGCAGCGCCCTGCTGTTCGGTTGAGGAGGGGCAGGCGGGCGGTGCGGTTGCGAGGGCGGGGAGCATCCACTAGCTCTTGGTGACCAGGAGCCGGGAGTCGACAAAGCAGACGGGTGGGTAGGCTGCCTGCACCCTCGATGCGAGGGGATGCCGCAAGGCTGAACCGCAGCAAGCCTTCTGTTGTAGCCTGGGTATACGAGAGTGCGTCCGGGAGCAGTATGACGCCTCCACACCCGCTGTACAAACTCCGATTATCGCACAATGACTGACGCTTGCTTGGCTAGGCCCTTGTCAATCGTCGCCAATCCGATGCCGTAGACGGGCCCGGTACCTGTCAGCCGTGCCTCCACGGGGCCACGAGAAATGGGGAGTCGGTTGCTGGAATTCCTTCTCGGCGCTGGGGCTGTAGCAACACCAACCTCGAGAAACACTGAACTTCGCACTCAGCGAGCTTCACTCGCGCATTTTGGAAGCGCGCTTGACGAAATGAAAAACAAAATGACCAAAACATACAGCACTCAAGCTTACACAGGGAACACATGTTTAGACTGCGGAAAAATCTCGACGCCTGGCTGTCGCTGACTTCCGCTCTGTGACGTCACTCCCCAAAACGATTGGCGCTGGCCAAAAAAAAAAAGATTCACACGCGCATGCGCCGGTGCCCACCGCTGTGGGGCAGCTATAACCCCTTGGCGCATAAAGGAACACACTGGAAACTCCCCAGTCACACCGGTCGGCACATCATATAGATGACAGGGTAGCGTTCGCTGCATAAGAATGGCTGCACAATTTTCTGTGGACAGGCCCCGGCCATGTTTGAAGTATGTTTGCTGAGCAATACGTGCTTCAAAGCGCCTCGCAGGCAGTGTTTTGATAGTTGGAGGAAGCACATTGGCTTACAAGGGCGGGAGGGTGGCGTATGTTTGTCCTTTCAGGGCTAAAAGGCTAGGTGGAGCAAGCTACAGCACGTTACAAAGTGATGGTAGCCATTAGCAACCATCCATCCATCCCTGTGTGACGAATGTGGAGGATCGTCACACAAGCGGAAGAAATACGTTTCAGTGACAGAGCCTGCAGGAAAGTCTTTCGCATGATGTACGGACATTGTGATCATGGCTGATAATGGTGCTTTCTGCTTTTATGGGAAACAAAAGGAAACCTAAAGTATATATATTTAGTATGGGTGTATGTATCGCGTGACCATGATGTAATTCTGCTTTCGTGCTCAAAACATTCACCAGCAATCCATGTCGGTGACTTTCGTGTGCCGTTTCGTCCCTTATGTCCCGCGCGGACGCCGCCGGAGGCAGTGTTCCAGATGGTCGAATTTGTTCGCATCGTGATCGGCCGTTCGCATCGTGATCGGCCGTTCGCATCGTGATCGGCTGCGAGCAAAGTATATACTGAGAATTTCAAGGGGTTCTGCACGAAATTCTAGCACCTATTTTATTGTCCAAGTGTCAACTACGTTCTGGCCCTACCACAGAGGCACCGATATTTTGCTCGAAAGGACGCCAAACCGTTAATTAAAATCAACAAACCGAATGTCGTTACGCCGTACCAGTGGCGTCACAAGGGGGGGGCGGGGGGGGGCGGGACCGCCCCCGGGTGCAGGGCTCAGGGGGTGTCGCGGCGGGCCACGAGAGCGGGGGGGGGGGGAGTCGGCGGGGCCACGCGAAAGGGGGGGGGTGGGTGGGCCCCGCGACAGCGGGGATGTGCGTCGCCCGGAGGTGCCGCTGACCTCGTACAGATGCCACTGCGTCGTACCATACATAAAAGCAGCGCCCCTCCGCGGTGGCATGGCGGACAGCTGCGTGCGCTCGAGCCCTGTCTTTCACTTGGCCGAACCGTTAGAACGCCGAGCCCTGATTGGCTTTGATTAGACGGATGGGGGTAGACCTCAAGGCAAGCTTCCTCGAGGTCTACCCCCTATCCTTCAATCAGAGCCAATAAGATTTGGTGTTCTGACGTCACTCACTACCCCTGCAAAAGAAGCCAACAAACTTCCGCTCCACATACTTAATAAAAACTTCGTAAGTTTTTTTTTTCTTTTTTTCTGCGTGTACGTTGTGCATGTCTATGAGTCTCCATTGTTTCCGTCCACTAAACCTGGAAACGAAGGTGCACATACTCACAAGATATTCTTATTGTTTTATTGATTAACTCGAAACATACTTACTTTCCATTTCTTGTTCTGTAAAGGCTGGTTCACACACTGCGACTGTTTACGACTGAAGAGGCGAAAACACGATTTTTAAGCCTTTGGTGAAAACCTAGACTGCACCAGCTCAACCGGTCGCAAGAGTAACTGTAGGCTAAAATCGGGTTTTAGCCTCTCCTGATGCAAGCGGGTCGCAAGTGTGTAATCGAACCAGCCCTATACGAGACGACAACAACGACAAAAAAAAGACCGTCTTTGGTGTGCTATTCGGCCAAGGGACGCTCGGTGCTCAACAATGGGTTTGATGCGGCCCAATTTGTTGACGACTCCGTCGCGCGGCCACTTTCGGGGCAGCTGTCTGTCGAAGGACGGACCACCATAATTTGGTCGGCGGAAGAAAGACTTCCCGAAGTCTGCGTCCTTCTCCCTGCTGCTGCTGCATGCTGCTCCTCCGTCTGTGCTGCCGCTCGGACCAGCGATAAAGCCACAGCAGTTGGGTTCCAGCGCGTCGTGTTTCGCAACACGCGGTTGCCCAACAACAACCCCGCGCATGCGAAGAGCGCGAAGCAGTCGCCATTCGGCGTGGCCCCCGCCCCAGAGAAAGCCATACGCGTCTGCTAGTGCACGACCTCCGGAGAGCCGCCATCTTGCTACCGGAGTGTGTAGATCGCCTGATCGTCGAGTCTCACTACAAAGAAGTCGCAGTCTCACTGCTCGTACATAATACATGAATACGGCCCTGCAGACAGGATGGCAGTAGCGTCTCACGAAGAATGTAAATGTTTGAAGCATGTGCGCTTCAAACATATACATTCGTTGAACAATGTCTGCAGACATTCTTTTGTATAATGTATCAGCAGTGTAAAGATAGCTGGATGGGTGTATGGATGGATGTTAATGGCTGTAGGCCTTTATGACGGGCGGTATCTGGCGCCACCTACCCTAAGTTTAAAAAGACAAGCATATGATTCCTTCCGCCCTTTTAAGCTAGTGCCTCCAACTATCACCAGGCGGTGATAGTTAGGGGGAGAAATTAGGAAATCAAGACACGCCCAGGGTTATGGTGCATGGTTACGGTGCATATTAACGTGTACATGACCCGAATCTTGCAACCGGAGCGTAAAAGCTATTATTACGGCTGACACACGAAGGAATTCCTCCATAGTTTAAGTGACATGGTTGCACTAGGCACAAGGTTCCGCAGTCGGCGCTCCATCTGAACGAGTGCTCATTTCGCCTGCTTTTTAGGTGGTGCTCCGACGGAATCCTGAGCCATTTTTACGTAAACTGACGACGCCTCTGACCGCAGAGGGGCAATCGCTTTCGACACAGTCGGATTGTTATGTCCGACTGGGCAGCTGTGTGATGAGTATATACACCAACTCATCTCTGTTACGTCACGGCGCGGTGGTGGCGCGTCGGACGCACTTCCGGTTCGGGGCTGTGGGCGGAAGGGCCCATGTGAAACGTGTATTCCTGCGTTGTTTTGAAAGGAACCAGACAAAAACCTGCCTTCTCGTCGAAACGCCGCGACTGGGGCCGTACCAAAAGTGTCGAGAAAGGTTTGAAGGTCAGTTTTCACGTGCTCGATTCGTCCGAGAATATGGACATGTGCCGTGAAAAGGGAAAACGAGACGCCGTCGGACCACGATTGCTCGGGCGGGAAGCACTTTGGGTTGAATTCACGGATACTTCTGGTCATCAGATTTATTTGTTTTGTTTTAACATGAACGCCGAAAAGCCGTCAAGTTGTACGGACCACCTGCGGACTACGTTCAGTGCGTCTTCAAGTTCAAACGGCCGCCTGATCGTTCAAACTGTCGTCTGCTCTTTCAAACGTTTCTGCTTGTCGTCTGCTCTTTTAGAGGACACTGGCCCGTAGACCAAACATGGAACCGGTACTTTCGACAAGAACTAAGTGCAGGCCTCAAAAGACTTAAGGTTGAAGGTTGATAAGCAGGCTCGACGTAAACAGTAGATACAAGGAGATGTTGATCATTGTTACCAGTGGCCATCACCGACTTGTTATGCCTGATTCACTTGGTACGATTCTGCATGCGATTTTCAGTATCGACGTCGACCATCTCAGCTACGGTTCACGCTTTTGCAGCCCGAGCGACGTCGCTACTGAAAATTGCGAGCGAAATCTCATCATGTGAATCAGGCTTTATGCGTACATTCTGCGGCGTCCACGCGGAATGAATCGCCACATGTCCGATTATTCACGCGAAGTTTTGCGGTGTAACGAGCCTCGTTAATTTCGCTGACACCACTCAAGTAGTCAGTCATCGCCAGGAAGACGTAGAATCAACAATTCCAACGTGAAAAAGAGCGCGGGGACTCACACCGACGCCAACAACATCGCAATTCAATGGTTTGTTTATGGGCGACGGCGCGCTTCTTGCCCACACCCCCATCGCGCATGCGCGGCGCCGGTGGCATCCGCTAGGGGCGCTCCGGGCGCTCTGGTTTGTTTGTAAACATGAGTTGGTGTATACCTTCACTTGTGACTTCATGCACGTTCGAGTCTGCAAGTCGAATTGGAGAAACGATTCCTAGACAAAACCTTTTTTTATTTTATGTTTTACTTGGGTCTGCGAATCACACTTCGTAGCAGACAAACCTCCATTCTTTGCTCGCGGGGCAACCTTCTGCTGAAGATACCCTTCGCTTGGTCCGTGAGGGTCAAACTGGATCTCGCTCTGCTCTCGCGCTCACCGAATTCGGATACCTCGAGCGTTTATACTGCGCCTTTATTATGTCCCTTTCATTTACGGCTGGCGACATAACAACCGTCTGCTCACCGCGACTCTGGCGGTATCCCAGCAGCAGAGCTGAATATGGCAGACGACTGCTCTGCTGCCCCCAGTCAGGGGTCGCCAAGCGCACAGGTTACGTGGCGACAGCGACGGCGCTCGCGTCCGCCCGCTCGCGTCCGCCCGCTTTTACGCTTACCGCCAGGGCGGCGACAGCAACCCTGGCGGTAAACGTAACGCATTTTGTTGCCTTTTCGGGGACATTCCGATGCGCGGAACGATACGAGACGCCCAACACGACCAGTCGCAAAGAGACGACGCGTTCCGCGGTCACCGTATACCACTACGGAATGCGAGCGCATGCCACCGTGCCGCATTCCTGCGAAGGGTTTCCACAGCAGCGATGAGACTCTCTTGGTGCGAGAGGGGCCACCAGCGGCTCCTCCGGGGGACTGTTTCCGGGGACGGGGTGGTACCCCGCGGAGGGGCCCCTTCCGGGATCCCCTTTATGGCTGCGTCCTTGACCGCCTCCTGGAACTCGGAACCCCGCTAGATACCTCATTCGCCCCCTCGTGCTGACAGTGAGCCGAAAGCGACGTCCACGTTGTACTATATACTCCGCTTCACTTTTAAAATCGGGAAGCTTAAAAAGGCGCCGCTCACCGCTCCATTGAGTCGAGAAACCAGAGAGGACTCTCTGTGCACGGCGCAAATACGTCGCACAGAATGCATGCCTGCTGAGGTTGTCTGGAGCCGTGTTTCTTCCCCGAGTGACCGACTTCTCACATCGGTCGTGTAAAAAATTGTCTGCGGATATTTTTGAGGAGTACATGAAGCAAAGATGCTCGAGGAGCGTCCGCGTAGAATTCGGTCTTCCTGTCTACGGCGAAAGCCGCGCGTTTTTCGCACAATGTGGGAGCAGTGTGGCTGCGACTTTAGCGGTAGGAGTCGGACGTCACTGGCCGTAGGGGTCTGTATACCCATAGCCTCGTATATCTACTGACAACGCCTGGCAGATTGCCACGAGAAGCGGGCGCCGAAATAGAGAAGGTGGAGCGGCAGACAACGGATGAGAGCAGAGCCACGTGACTGGCGCCCCGGTGTGGCGAGACGCCGAAACATACTTCTCCCGAGCGAGCAAGTGTGTTTCGGGTCCTCGCCGCTGCAAAAGCTGTGCGCTGACGTCCAGGTTCCACGACAAATGGCTCTTCGATGCTCTGTGCTACCAAATCCTCGCGCTCCAAATCAGCGACCGGGCACTCTATGGCTCCGTCGTCGAACTGCCAGGCTTTGTGAGTATAGAGGAGGCTATGGTATACCGTAACGCGAGCAGATGTTCGCAGCGAGTAACCACGTGTGCGACAAAGAACGTCGCACTGATCGAACTCCGACGATTGGTCCAAACGCTCACCGTGACGTCTTCAGTGAGGGACCGTGCAACGAAGTTTAGCTGGAACGATTCTAACTCCACGCAGGCTTACAGGCACCGGTGGGACTATAGCTTTGGTTGAAGATGGGCACCCGTAGAAACAAAGCCGGACCCGTATAGGGCTTGAAACGCCTCACCTCGTTGAGCATTGAGCGGAGTCCTTGGGCGAAGCCTTTTCTGCACGGCGGAAGGCGCGGAGCGCGTGTTGGAGACCGGGCCTTCGAAAGACACGGCCGGCCGTTCTCATTCTGCCAGTAACTACCCAAAAAATATTTACTTTTTTTTTGTAAAAAAAAAAAAAAGCACGGCAAACAGTCGCACGGTTTGGCAGACCACAGAAAAGCGCAGCCCAATTGAATGTACAGTTTCTCGTTGTACGTTTCAACGAACGGCAAATTGTGCTCGTATGGACGCGCCGAATACGAGTCGGGGGTGACGATGGGTAAATGAATGGTTGAATGCGGCAGAATCCTTCTAATTGGGCGGATCGGGGCGCCGTTTAGTCAGTGTTGTCAACCTTTGTTCCGCTTGAATAGACACCTCTATCGGTGACTAAGAATACATTGGCAGCGACCTTTAGCTTCAAAGTCCTATACTTCGTTTCAGCTTGGGTACAGACGCAGCCGATGCTACAAGCGCGAGCTACGGGCTTCCAGCGTCCCTGCCAAGCACGCGGGCTCGTGCAGTGCAAGCACTGTTCAGGGCCACATGCTCGCGCTTGTAGCATCGGCTGCGTCTGGACTGCTGAAACGAAGTATAGCATGCATAAAATGCAGTATCTAGGCGCGACTGTTTTCATTGTTTGGTAGTCATTAAACAGTCGTTCTCGGGAGTGAAGAGCCTCCAATCTTATCCATTTCGGGAAAAAAATGAAGGAATGGGGAGAGAAAGGGAGGAGGGAGATGGTGAGAGTAAATTGGCATACCACGTGACGCATATTTGCCCGCTAAATTTAGCGGGGAAAATAATTTTTGGATAGGTCACGTGCAGGGGCGTAGCGAGGGGGACTTATGGGGCCTCAGCTCCTTCCCCCCCCCCCCCCCCGGAATTCAGCCCACCCTATAATATACACATGCATTTTGACCCCCCTCCTCCTCTCTGCACACAAAGTCATAAAACGTCCCAGCCACCTCCGAAAAAAAGTCCTGGCTACGTCACTCGTCACGTGACATCAGGTCAGGGGCGTCGCTTTTACCCGCTAAATTTAGCGGGGAGGCTGGATTGGTGTTTAGGTTACGTGACCCCGCTTTCCTCGCTAAGTTTAGCGGGGAAACCGAATTGACGTGTAGGTCGCAAATCGTGCGAATGCCTCCATTTGGCGTGTTGGTCTCGTCGCGTTATTTTACGTGACGTCAATTTTCCCGCTAGAAAAGGCACGGATGGACGGACGGACGAAACGTTGGAATGGGGGAGGGGGGGGTCCGTTAAAGAATATTTCATGCCTTCAGAGCCCATATATTTGTATTTTAGTAGAACACGAAGGTAGGCAGTTTGTTCTCGTTACATTAAGAAATGCGAGGCGTTTCGCGTCCATCTTGTTATCCCTACCCATTCGGGACTTTTAGCAAACCGTTACCGTGTTACGTACACCGCACTATTGGACCCTTGAAAACGTTTATTTATTTATTAATTAATTAATTTATTTATTTATTTATTTATTTATTTATTTGTAAATGATGTGCGCCCTTCTGGGCGCTTTCCAGAGTGGAACGTCAATTTCCATACATGTCATATCCTGCAATATGATATACATTTCTTAACACCTTATACCTTTCATATCAATATGCAAAACCGCACTTGTTCACGTCGCGCTACACAAGCAATCAATGTACCTAATGAAAAAAAAACACCTCTTTTTACACACTCATAAGCAGTAAGAAATGTAATATAGTGCAAGTAAATATTTCTCGAATAAGGCTAATGAATCACAATTTACAACACTTTCGAGAAGCTTGTTCTATACTTGCAACTGTTCTGAGAAAAAATGAATACTGGTATGTGTCATTGTTAATTCACGGAACTTGCATAGGCTCTATTGTGTACCCCCTTACTGGTCTAGTAATACGTGTTTGTAAAAAAAGGAGATGTGTACACATTTAGAAGTCTTTTGAAAACATAAAGAAGCTTTAGCCTTGATATCTCTCGGCAGGTGTGAAGAGGTTTGAGTCTGGAGACCGAGCTGCTCGAGCATGCAAGTAACGGAGTCCATTCGGTGGTATCTCGAAAGGGTGAAGCGAGCAGCCTGTCTTTTTATTTTTTCCAATTTTTCGATCCGAATTCGTAGATACGCTTCCACGCCACGCAGGCATATTCTAGGGTGGGCCGTATAAACGTTGTTTAGGCAGTCAATTTCACTTGACTTGCGGTATGGCCTAGGTTTCGCTTCAAAAATCCTAACTTTTCTCGAGCCGTACTACAGAAATTATCGATCTGGTGATCCCATGCGAGGTCTGCGGATATCGTACCTCGTATGGGAGTTATGAGATATCGTAACTCATATGAAAGCTATGGGATCATCTCCCACTATATATGTGTAGGGGAGGATGTTCACTTTTTTGCTAGCGATTCTGGCGAATACAGTTTTTCTGGATTAATTGTCATACCTATTTTTCACACCATTTCTTAACAGAGTTGACTGCCGAGTTTAGGTTTTCTTGGTCCATGGGGTTGCGTACTTAAGTATAGAGCAAGAGGTCGTCCGCCAACATCCTAGCTGTAACGTTAGGGTTGAGTTCATTAACGATTTCGTTTATGTAACATAAAAACAAGACTGGACCCAGTACCAATCCCTGCGGGATCTCCGACGGAACCCCGCAAGTAGTCGACACTGCTCCGCTGATGGCCACAAGATGTGTTCTGTTAGACAAGTATACGCCTGGATCCACACAATTACCGAGCTTATTAACGCCGTATCTTAATAGTTTTGTATCAATCCGTTATGAGAAACTCGCTCGAAAGCATTCGATAAATCCCAAGAAACCGCGTCGATTTGACCTCTCTCTTTCGAAGGGCAGGTAAAGTCACCAAAAGCACCCAGTCATTGTGTTACTGTTGATAGAACGCGCCGGAATCCATGCTGGTACGTTTCTGTGAAACATGTTATTTGTTGGGAAAAATCATAAAGACTTTTAGAAAGTATGTGTTCAAATATTTTGCAGCTCGTACACGTCAATGAATGGGACGATAATTGGCTACATTTTGTTTGTCAGCGGATTTGTGGACTGGAATAACCTTTGCCCAAAGCCAATCCGAAGAGACGCTGTGTTTACTGAGTGACGCTTTGCATATAATTGTAAAGTATTTGGCGACCCATTCGGCATATCGCTTAAAAATTTATTAGGAATATTTGTCTGGTCCAGAGGTTGTGACATGATTTCACGTGACCTATACGGAAATTTAGTTTCTCCTCTAGATTTAGCGGAAAAATTATCATCACGGGACCTACACACCGATTCACTTTCTCCGCCACATTTAGCGAGGAAACTGACATCACGTGAACCTGATGTCACGTGATGCCCGAGCGTTTCATGTAGTGCAACAAAATTTCCCAACAATTTGCCATAAAAAAATGAAAGACGTTTACAATTCTCTGTAATGCCGAATTAGAGCGCAGCCCTCGAGGAGGAGGAGGATGGAAGGGTACGGAAGGGAGGGTATTCCGTCATCCCCCTCCATACCCTTTCCCCTCCTCTCCTGCTCCCCTCCCATTTAGCGAGAAATTTAGCGAAAATTTCCCGCTAAATTTTGCGGAATTTCAGCGAAAATTTCCCCGCTAAATTTAGCGGAGAAAGTGAATTGGTCTTGAGGTCTCGTGACGTCAGTTTCTCCGCTAAATTTAGCGGGTAAAGGTGCACATTAAATTTTCGTCTGCTTCTTTTGCAGGCGTTGTTGTGACGTCAGAATGACGCCCAGCTCTGATTGGCTCTGATTGAAGGATAGTGGGCAGGCTGCTTTAAGGTCTACCCACTATCCTTCAATCAGAGCCAATCAAGCTGGGCGTCTTTGTGACGTCACTGCAACCCTGCAAAGAAGCAGACGAACTTGCGCTGCGCATTGTCTGAACGCAGGAGAGCCGAAGCGTCCACTGCGACGTCAACTCGGTGTGACGCAGAAGTCGTTGAGCGGTTTAGTAAGTAGCTATTTACTTTAAAAAAATATACAGCGTGTTTTTTTCTTTCTATTTAAGCTTAACAAATATTGTTTTAAAAAGGCCGTGAAAGCTACACTTACGCGGTTTGTGCAGAGTGACTTATCCGGCCAGGGGGACATGTGTACGGGGCTAACAATCGTAACGATCAGTGGGCTAGCTATGAAAAAATTGTTAATTCACTTTTTGTTTTAATTCGGGTGAAACAGACATATATGGTTCCAATTAGAAACTGGCTGGGAGTCATCCAAAACCAGAAAGTCAGTAGTTTTTAGAAAAAAAAAAAAAAAACTTTGAGCGCGTGGGAGGCGTAGTAGTGCGCTAAAGGTGCCACTCGTGCAGCAGGTACAAGGCTGGGGCTGTGATGAGAGACGGAAAAAGCCGGGCGGGCCACTGTTAGCCTCGCTCCTGCTCCACGGGTGGTAACTTTAGCGCACTACTGCGCTTCTGCGCGCTCAAACGTATTTATAAAAATTACTGATTTAATGGGTTCCGATGACGCTCAGCAGGTTTCCAATTGGAACCATACGTCTATTTTCACCCATTTAAAAGTTAATTAACAAATTTTCCTTAATTGGCCGATTGATCGTTACGATTAGCCTCCTATACTCTGTCCCGCTGGTCTTTTAACTCACCTGCGCAACCCGCATAAAGTGTAACTTTCGCGTTTTTTTTCTTATTTGTCAGGCTTAGAAAAAAAAGACAAAAGAACACCCTGTATATTTAGACGTAATCAAACCACTAACTTTCTCCGCGCGTTAGCGGTTTGACTACGTGTGATCATGGTATGGGCCCCTACGTCGAGCTACGACAGACTCATCGCGGGAACTATGGTGCCTGGAACGGGTCCTCGACTGGTGTATTTGGCGTCTTATCCAGTTTCGTGCATTCGAAGTTTCCAGAAGTGGCAACAAATGACATCACCGACCAATCCTTCTAAGCCTTCTCCTTCAGTTTATCTCCGGATCATCACGAACGACTGTAAAGTTCGCTTGACCTCGGCGCGTCGGCGTACCCGGGAATGCCTACCTTACAGGGGCAAATACTGCGGTCATAAGTAGAGGGTTCCGTGTTTTCGGTATTTATTTTTTTATACTTCAAATTCGGGGGTTATTTATCCGTGTTTATTTTTGTTTTACCTTCGAATCGGTGTTTCTAAGTGCCTAATTTTAATGCCGGAGTGAAATCGGTGTTTGTCAGTCTTGGGCTGTACAGCGACTGCATACTTACTGGAGAAAATGGTACAATTTATAGGTTACAGATTATAAAATCTTCTCCAGCAATGCTGCTCAGGGCAAAAGAAGGGAACGGGGCAAGGAATGTGGTATCGATAGAAAGGAACAGCCCCAAGGACGCCTCAGCGCGGCTGTGCCCAAATCACCGAGAAAAAAAAAAAGGAAAGAAAAGAAGAGTATAATTTTTTTCCCTCGTAAAGCTGGCGTTTTTGTTTTGTTTAGTTTTTTCTTTCCTAAAAAAAACATGTTAAATTTCACTTTTAATGCGAATAGCATTCTTTGACTACTTCACGCACTTTTCGTCTATGTATCTATCTATCTGGCTCGGGAGAGGGTGAGCTAGCGGCCGTGCTCAGCCTCACGAGAGCGGAATGAGCCCTCGTGCGTGGAACGCGCGCGCACCGGTAGCTGTGACAGCGCTGTAAAGCGCGTCCTATGGTAAAGATATAAACAACCGTTTAGAGTACCGTTGGTTGAGACTAGCTGAGACGCCAGAAAGTCTGGTCGGTACCATTTTGAGTGTTTGTGCGTATGGCGCGTGCTTTGCTCGCCTTCCTAAGTGACACAAACGCACGTGCTGGGCTGCGGAGATCGTGCGCAGGGCTGTGAAAGTGTCAACAAATTTAGAATCGCCTCAAGAGTGGGCTGGCGTGTCTAGAGTGTGCCGGCCACCTGACGAACGCGCATAACTCCGCACCGTTTGATGCTATTCGCATTAACGTAGATAATCATTCCCAAAGGATGGGTTCTGCTGATTTTCTTTTTGGTTTTCATCGGTTTAGAGCAAATCTCCTGAAAAGGGGCGGGGGTTAATTTTCGGTGTTTATCAGCATAGCATACCGAAAACTATGGAACCCTAGTAGTAAAGTTTATCGTGAACCACAGTTAATTCGTAGAAATAGTGAAATTTTAGTGTTAGTATTCGCTATGAGCTACCACTATTATCGGTTACCAAGGATATTGCGTTTCTTCAATATGGTGGGTAGAAATTCGGAAATGGTCCATAAGTCCCCGATGCAAACAACTATGTAGAGCTTAGGAATAATCAAAATAAAAAGTATATATTCCAGAGTTTCTAAATTACTATTCGTTAAATTCTTCTGAGATTACTGCGATTTATGCAGTTTTTCGGTTCGTAAATGGATATTTTGCACTGAGCTCCTGTTGAGAAGTTTCAAGAGACAGCGCTATCTACGAATCTTCCAGAACGTTGGGAATAGCGATGCATCAGTTTATTAAAGACAACGATACAGTTCTACAATTGTTTCGGGGTACATGGCTAGACGTAATAAATACCTGACGAGGCCATACCACCCGTTTGACTACCGTATCGTGACATAACAATACATATAAAGCAAATTTAAGGGCAGTCTAAAACAGACGGATACGACACTCAAAAGCCGGATAAAGTAAAGCATTTCTAATGTACAGACATTAGAATGTACTTCCGATGACTCCGTCTTCGCTTGCAAACGCCTTTGCCTACAAAGTATCACGATCGAGTATTAACATTTATCTCTTGTCCAAGTTCAAAGCACATTATTCAGTTATTCCGCAAGTAAAACATATGTATGCCTATCATTCGTTGTTGTTTTAACTTTTTGTAATGGCACATTACTGTGTCACACATTTCGTACAATTAGGAGAGGATTTAAGGGTGAAATCGGTGGCCGAGTGGGCTATAGCGCACACCAGCTCGGAGCTCGTGGAGTGAAAGCTCGCGCTGCAGAACCCAGGATCCTGGGTTCAATCCCCACCCCTGCCCGTCTCGATCTGGATGAGCATCGTACCGGCCTGCGGTCGTTTATCACTACTGCGTGATGCACGTTAAAGACCCCAGGCTAGCGATTGTACCGCACTGGCTAAATTGCTCATCTACAGGTGAAACACCAGAAGCCCACTGAGGCAGACTAACTTCGATCCGGCTGTATAAACACACATACAACAGTTTGCTTTAGAGGATTTAGCACCTCTGGTACCCGAAAACTTAATATTTGGTCTCGATAGTATTGTTCTTGAACGTGGTCGAACTGTTAAATTGTTCCGTAAGTCATGAGAGCTCGTTTTCTGCACGGTACGTAATTTGAAACAGTGATTTAGGCCATTGGTTGACGGATGGAATGGAAACAGAACTGCTTCTATTATCGGAATCAGCACATCATAAGAGGAAAAAGCTCCATACTCGGTTGCTTCACGTGTTGTATTGTATGCCTAAATGGATAATTTTCAATCCTGATGTCATTTCGGGACGAAACAGTGCACATGGTACGTTTGCAGAGACGCGCGGACAATCGTATACAAGTTCTGTAGTCCCTGACCTCGTAGGCAAGACGGTGTGCGGCACACCATATTCGCACTTCCTGCTTCGTGATTGGTTCTCCGGCGTTCTCATCGGACAATGCCGCAATCTCGTTGGCTGCCGAGCGATTCAAAGATGTACGAGGATTCGCCAGGCCCCCACCTTTACAGGGACTCTATGCGGGAGCTTCGCGATGTCGGTGATCACATGAGACGGTCGTAACGAGTAGAGAGAGTGTAGATGTGACGATACGCGCCTTAATTAAAGGCTTGCAAGTATTAAAACCATGATCACCGAAACGAGTTAGAGCGGCGGGGTCGTTTCTTTCTTACGCCTAGCGTCCGAAATTAACGCCCGTGTTTTATTGACGGTGATATTGCGTGTGGAAATAACAGTGGTAATTCAGAAAAGTGCGGACAGGTGGTTTTCTTCTTACTTTTTGGACTGCCATGGTTCTCTTACTTTCGCCAGAAAACAAAGCCTCCGTCTAGCAATTCCTGACGAAAATTAGCGCAGTTTTCTGACTCTATTCGCCAGAAAAAAGTAAACAAAAGCTGAGTAGTGAGACGTCCTTTTGAATGTCCGAGTCATATCCAATCATTTAGACCCCCCCCCCCCCGAATTTCCTAACCAAAAACAAGGTACCAAAACGTAAGGTGTTGAGACTCTCCCCCCCCCCTTTTTTTCCCGAAGCCCCCTCGAGACATTTGTCACTCCCCCCGGGTTGACAATCCTGGATATCCTGAATAAACCCCCGGTCCTAACGCGAGTCAACCAGCAAGGGAGGCGTCAGACGTATAACGGGAACTTCACACGGCAAGAACCAAGCGCCGTGCTAGAGGAGCTGCTGCCATCCCCTCCGACTCCATCCCTTTTTCGACTGTAAACAGACAACACGCTTCGCAGCAGCGGGACAAGGCGGCAGCGGCGGGGGCAAAGCAGCGCAGGAATTCCTTCCTGGCCTCTCACGCTCACCTCCTCCTCGGCGAGTTTGTCAACCCTCGCCACCCTTTCCCCCCGTCTGGGGGCCCCCCTCCGCCGGCGGGACCCCTTCCCGCGCATGCGCGCTGCGTGCGGCCACCATTTCATTGAGAAAAAAAGGGCTACGCGAGGCAGAAGCCTCCCAGCCTTCCCGAGGCGGCGGTCAGTGCAGTGCGCCCCTCGCCCTTTAATCTCGGCCGCCGAGCGCCGTTCCCCCTCGCCCGCGGCCAGGAATGCCAGCTATGCGGAGTACCCGTTCCTAGGGCCCGGCCAATCCCACGAGGGCCCCCCTTAAGGGGTCACGTGGGCTTCGAACCTCCTCGCCCGCCCCTTCCTTCCCACACTGGGCGAGCTAACGCTACGCCGTCGGGCGCGGCCCCACACAAGACTTCAGTCGGTGCGCCGACACCTGGCATAGTGACGCATGCGCGCTTGGGACACCTGCGGAGGCACCCCCCCCCCCCTCCTATCCCCCTATCCCCCCCGCCTTCCAGCAGCACACCACTTCCGTGTCTTCTCCTCGGTGTCGGAGAGTCGTCTTCGGCTTCCGGCTCCCCAGCGAGCTATACGGACCTGGAGCGAGAACCCTCAGCTGTGGCCGCCCCCCGGAGTTAGGAGTTGCCGTCGTAGCGGATCGGTGAGTGTTCCTGGGGGCTGCCGATGCGACGGCGGCGGCGGCGACGACGACGGCGGCGTTGGGGCTTGCGCAAGAGGCCCGCGAAGTGCGTCGTAGACGGGCAGAGGGGCCCGTACGAGGTTATACCAGCAACGCGGACCCCAAGGACCGCGAGTGGCGTCGTTGGCGAGTGCGCACGGCGCCGATTGACGATGGGTCGCGGGACGGCAATGTCACGCTGAGTTGTAGGTTGACGATGATTGTCGGCTGTGACGGCGATAGTTGCGCGGAACGTATACTACACTCGGTTGCTTGGCTATAGCCGAACACTTGGCGTTTGTTTCGTTATCAAGTACTAGCGATATCGGCGAGACTGTGTGAATAGGAACGATTGGTTCATCCGTGATTAGATGATGGGTGAGGAACTTCATGCGGTGGTAGCCTACAGCCCAACACGTCCTTCTGTTCGTTTCAAGCGCGACGACGTTAAGGAACCATACCCTAAAGTCCATGCGCAGTAGAAATGATCGGTTAATCCGCGATGACGGTGATTGGCACCAAACGGCGACCATAGAGGAATTCCAATACATGCCTGCCCAGCAGCCCAACGTGGCCTCCTGCTCGTTATCGAGCCCAACTGTGTTACAGGAACGTATCGGCAGGTCCGTGCCACCTGGGAATGATTGGTTAATCAGATATGACGACGATCGGTGCGGAACGGCGACCATAGGGGAATCTTAGTCTGTGGAAGCACTGTAGCCCAAAACGTTCCTCTGCTCGTTATCAAGCACGACGATGTTGACTAATCATATCAGGAAGCCCATCGCAATATGAATGATCGATTAATCAGCGATAATGATGATCTCTGCCAAATGGCGACCATAGAAAAATCCCTTATGGTATCTGCGCTATAGCTCAATGCGTCCTTCTATTCGTTATCAAGCATGACACTGTTAAAGGGCGAAATCGAGAAGATCGTGTGCCAGGGATGATGGATCAATCAGTGATGACAGTGAGAGCGCCAAACAGTGATCCTAGAGGAGTTCCGGTCGGCAGCGCTGTGCTATAGCCCAGCATATCTTCAGTTCTTTATCGAGCACGGCACTGCTAGAGGTTGATATCAGCAAAACCGTGGGCGCCATGGATGATTGGTTAATCAGTGATGATGGTGATGGATGCCGAACTGCGATCATAGAGGAATTCCACTTGGTGTCTGCGCTATATAGCCCGGCGAGTCCTTCTGAAGAATGAATGAAAAGAAAGAATGACAATAAAGAATGATATCAGCAAGGCCATCCGCACCAAGAATGATGATGACAATGATAGATGCCGAACGGTGATCATAGAGGAATTTCATTTGGTGACTGCGCCTTTCTGTTCGTTGTCAAGCCCAGCACTGTTAAAAAAGGATGATATCAGCAAGACCGAGCGCACTACGAATGATTGGTTAATCAGTGATGACAATGATACATACCGAACGGCGATCATAGGGAGAATTCCACTTGGTGTTTGCGCTATATAGCCCCACCTGCCCTTCTGTCTGTTATCAAGTGCGACCATTTAAAGGATGATATCAGCTAAACTGCGCGCACCCCAAATGATTGGTTAATCAGTGATGAAGGAGATGGATGTCAAACGGTGATCATATCGGAATTTCATTTGGGGTCTTTGCTATGCATACGCCCACCGTGCCTTTCTGTTCGTTATCAAGCCCGGCCACGAATTACTTATTAATCAGTGACGACGATGAAGGATGCTGAACTGTGATCATAGAGGAATTCCATCTTGTGTCTGCGCTATGAAGGCCTTCGAGCCCTTATTATTATCAAGGATGACTTATTATCAAGAATGACAGTTTTAAAGAATGGTATCAGCAAGGCCATCCACACCAGGAATGATTGGTTAACCAAGAATGACGATGGCGGATATATAGCTTATATATCCCAACATTCCCTTCTGTTCGTTATCGAGCACGACACTGTTAAGTGATGGTGTCAGCAGGATCGCCCGCACAAAGGATGACTCGTCAGTCAACCACGAGGATGATGGTATCTGCTAGAAAGCAATTATACATTAATTTTGCTCGGTACTGAGTTCTTGAGGTTCGTCTCTCTACTCTGTCGCTATCAGTCAGTCAAATGAAAGGATATGGACAGTTCTGTCACTACCGCGCATACTGCCGAGGATTTCTTAATCAATAATAATATTTGTGCATTTTTTATTTAACCATTCCGACATGATTACTGGCTTACTCAGACCGGGTGTACTGAATCCAACCGTGCCACGTGGGCTGTTAAGACGTGACCCGGATGTAATGATAACGTAAACAGCATTGGCCTCATAAGAGAGTTTTCGTAGATCGTTTTCCCCGTTCCTCAATGCTCTCCGCAACCCGCTACGATAACCGGAACTCAACAGTCAAAACCAAGGCGCGCAAGCGCAGTAGCAGCTTCTTCGTTGCGGAGGGCTTAGCGGAGAGGGAAACGCGGTCTACGAAAACTCCCTGTTACCGAGTAGACACTCGGGAATGACGGAACGATCATCTGTGTAGTTCCCTTGCACCAGACCAATGTGGTCTCCGCTACAAGAACTAAACGAAACCAGTAAACTTTACCACACAGAGAAAAAAAAAAAAAAAGATCTGACACGCATTATAAAATAGAGTCATAAATAGTTTCGTGTTTTCACTATACACACCGATAAAACCCGAAAATTAGCCCCCGAGGCGGTTTTCATCAAAATCGGTGAAAACCGAGAAATCCCTGAATTAAAAGCTTTCCTTTACTAAACAAAAAACAACCGAAACTTCTCAGGAAGAAGGTTTTTGTCTACAGCTTTATCATGTGTTGACCCGGAACGCACCCCCCCCCCTCCCCCCCCCCCCATTTACCTTTTCAAAAGTCCATCTAGCAACATCGTCGGTCGCCATGTCTTGGGCACAGCGCGTGTGATTGGCTCCGAGTCTTCGCCGAACGCTGACCTCAGCACTCCGTGCTCAGCACGTGGTCAAACAATGGCGGACTCGGATAGTTCGGGCAGCACGCTACTAGGTGGCGCTGACGTTTGGAAAAAACGATCCTATTAACTGTCCGCAAGGTCTCTTCTCGCTTCATAACCACACTTCTTATCTCGTTTCTGTTTTTTTTTTCTTTCTTTATCGGTATGGAGGCGTTTTTCAAATCTTTCGGGTCACGCGTATCTTCCCTCGAGGTCGGGAATTTTGTGCCCGTGTCATAGTTTTAATAACTATAACAACAATAATAATAAAAAAATTCCATAAGAATGAATGGACCTGGGAAAAAAGACTCCTATGGAGGGTTAAACTGACAAACCCTTAGCCCTGTACATTGACAACCGAAGCATCACGAAAAAAACAAAACACTCAAACATTATTGCACCAGCAAAACATTGAAATTGAACGGAATTTCAACAAATGTTTAGGAAAGTGGTTCTTACATTACCTTCGCCTAATGATCTATGCACCAGGGAAAACTGAAACAATATCATTCTACACTAGCACACACACAAAAAAAAATGTTGGATAGCATACAAGTGATCGATGAACAGCGCAAATAAAATAAGCCTCAATCCTTAGCGGTTTAGCTCCCTTTGTTATGTCCCCTTCGGCGTATACCTCACCTGCACAGACAGCATTGATGCTGCTTTCACAGCTTTTTCCGAAATAACTCGGCAAAGCCCGTTTGTCAAGGCTCGATATGCGCTGAACAAATAGGTCTTCCTGTCACTGTTTGCGGCGAATCGCCGCAGTATTTTCCGGTATAAACGAGGGTTAAACGATGACGACTGTTCTACAGTTTGTAATGGTGGAACGAGCGCTCAGACTTTGCATAAGTTTGCTGTGAAGCCCCTATTTCAACATGTAAAACAAAAAAGTGCCATCTTACTAAGATAACTTAAAAAAACGCACTTTCCGTCTCCAGGTACATTCCCAACTACGAGGCTTTTTTTTTTTCATGATGAAGTTTTTACATCGATAAATTTGCGGTATACCATCGGGTCATTCCACCTGTATGTTAATTTGCACGAGCGCACTAAAATAAATTTAACACAGTTGTTCTACACGTAATGAGGTCAAAATGTTCATTCTTGCTGCGTGTCGTGTCAACACTTGAAGCGAGTGATTATTTGGCTCCCCTTTCTCCTTCTAATGCAAGCCGCGTGCAAGTTCATGTTTCCAAAACATTTCTCCCAACTTATGCGCCCTTTGTTTTTGTTTGGTAACAAACTCAGTGGCGCCATCTATTGGGCAGCCCCGGCACACTACCGGTTCACGTATAATTCCTCATTTTTTTCCTCATCATTCTTTTATCATAAGGGCGAGTTAAGTCTGACAGTGCTATAAGTGGTCATTTTCGGAAGATGGCGTGTATATTTAAATTCGTAGATACTGCGAAACCCGCCGTCCAGTTCAGAACCGGAAGTTTTTTGGGAGCTATTTTCACACTGGCGCCACCACGTTTCAAGTCACGCGAGAAAGGTTCTGACGGCACACCGCTGCGGCGGCGCTGCCGTCGCCACAGCGCATGCGCAGACGGTTCACCTCACGCGAATCTAGCTTCTGCACATGCGCACTGCCCGAACCTGGAACCTGGTGGGGGCAAACGCGGACTTGTTCGTAAACAGCGTGTCGGTCTAAAAGGAGAGAAGCTGAGGGAGAGAGGAGGCAAGTTCATCCGGTGACGTCAGGGCGAGAAGCTCTGATTGGACGGATTAGAGGGTAGACACAAAGGCAAGAGCTGCCTTTGTCTCTAACCCTCTTTCTCCCTCCAATGAGAGCGAACCGCGGTGTCGTCTGCTATGCACAGAGTCTGACGTTTCTGCCTTCGAGCGCTAGTCCCTGCGCGTGAAGCAGACGACGCTTTTTGCCAGTTGAAGGCCAATATACAACTTTAGAGGAGGTAGAGAATCGTAGGAGGGCCAGAAGGGCCGGGTCCTGGCGGCCGAAATGTGAAACAGAAAAGAGGGGTTCGAGTTGCGAGTGCTGTGGACGAATCTTTTGCGACGTCCTTGCGCATCCACAGATCTTGCGTTCGACTGTAATCGGCTGCGCTGTACGATCGCTCGTGACAGCTTACCGCGAGATGACACACCGGCGCCACCTGCCGCGTAGCCGGGAACACGTCCGGATCTGCGTATATTTCACTCATCATTCCTTCGTCATGCTGCGCTTGAAATCAGTCTCAGGGTGCTATAAGCGACCATTTCTCGTGACTACTGCGTAGATTTGATCTCGCAAATACCGAAAAACCCTTACGTTATGAAGAACCTTTTTTTTTAAATTTATAGGTGAAGGGAAACGAGGAGCCGGGAGAGGTGTTGGGCCTTCAGTTAGGGGCAGACACCTACACTCGTACACTGGCGCCATCTATCGTCTTAAGCGGTCATAAAGCGGTTTTAAAGGCACTCGGGTTCATTCAAACGGAAATCTGTGAAGCAGCCTTCAGAAAGCCCTACGAACTATATAATGAAGTAAGAAGCGTGGAGACTATAAAGCACGCCCTGGATTTCTGAAACTATCAGTGGCTAAAGCCGTTGAGTGCGCTCTGACTTGCTTTGAAACGAACTATAGAGACCAATTTTTCCGGCAATATTTATGGCCGGTTCATATACATTTGCATTTCAGCATTCTTGAGCGCATTGCGCTCTTTTATAACCGCCTCCGACGAGTAGCCCCGGGTATATGCCTTTTAGACTTTCTCGCGCAGCCTTCCTTCAGTGTGAGCTTGAAATGATTCTGACAATCTCATAAGCAACCATTTGTTTTAGACAGTGCATAGATTTGATCTGGAGAATACGGCGAAACACTCAGATAGTGGATGGATAGATGGACGGATGGGTGCTAGCTGCTCTGTCCTTTTGACGGATGGTAGCTTGCGCCACTTTGCCTAGAAACCAAAAGTATGATTCATCCCCTCGCCCTTCTAAGCCAACTTGCCGCCCCTCTGCATTTTTTCTAACTGTCACCAGGCAGAGCAAAGTGGGATTCGCCAGAATGACCTTTGGGAGAACACACACAAACAAAACTAAAAACATTTCTTTTTTGTTTTTTGCTCCCGGCGAGGGTGTCGTCAATTTTCCTCTGGTGAAACCTAGTCGGCGTCACCCCAACACAGGGCCCACTAGGAAACAGGGTTGGGGCTTTGGGTCGGAACCACGCGGGAGGGTGTCCCAATTTTCCTCTGTCCCGCCTGTTCCCAGCCGTCGGTGACAGCGCATTGTTGCCAATTTTTGGTTTTCCAATAAATTTAGCGGTTTTCAAGTCGTCTGGTCTATTGGGAGAAATGACTGTTTAGCGGGCGGCAGGATTTTTTGCGTATCTAAAGTCAAATTAGCTTCTTTTTTTTTTTTTTGATGGTTTAAAATAGTTTTGAGTTTACATTCTTAGAATTATAGGTAACTTAATTTCTGTGGAAAGTTGTGAGTTCCCAAAATTGTCAGTGGGAGTAATGCTGTCGACGCCATTCCTACATTACCGTGGAAAACCTCGAAACATGATATCGGGTGATTTGTGTGTGAATGTATGAATTCGTTTTCTAAGTCTTCCGGGTGAAATGAACCCAGGAAACTATGCACAAAAATTAAAAAAAAAAGAAAACGAGGGACGATAGGATCCTTAGCTTCCAGAGTGGTTGCTGGAACTTTCAAGCGACGTTAGACGAGTCATCCCATAGAAAATAGAATGTTTTGCAAAGTGTGTGAATTTGGTCACCGAAGCCTTGAGCTGCCGCCAAGTTTTGCACTAGGGATCGGAAGAACGGAGGAGAATTTCGGGGGTATCTCCTGACAATACACCTGGCAACCCCTTGTAACAGTAAGATTATGCAATTAACATGGTTCTTTGCTTGAAAGCGACCTGCATCGAACAGCTCTCTTCTAAAGGCTCTCTAAATTATTGTACGGTTTTGAGACTAATTATAAAAGTAACTCGCGCTAAATAGTCATTCTTACATTTTACATCTTATCGGTTTTTCAGGATTTCTAGCACGGGTTTCTGAGTTGGCAACATTGGTGAAAGGTTAGAAAAGGCTAAGTGGCGCAAACTACGGCCCGTTACAGAGGGTATGAACATCCATCCATCCATGCATCCATCCATCCATCCATCCACTTACTAATGTCCCGGTTCCAGCTTGAGCCCTCTGTCTTTGGTAACACTTCGTAGCACGTGCAGCAGATACCCATCGGTACGCAACGAGCGCGTGTTAGAGGCGTAACACCTACTTGTCTACCCGGCAGATGGCGTTGATCGCAACGCATTCGGTTCCACTCGGACGCGAAGGTGAGAATAAATTATTTTCGACACGCCAGCACAATCTGAAATGTAGCTTTTTGAGCTGTCAAACGCGGTTATCTCTGTATTTGCATCAAGTCTCGGCTCAAAAAAAAAAAAAAGAAAAAAAAAGAGAGACAAAAAAAGAAGATTACCATTTAATAATAAACTTATATGTGGAGCCAGTTTTGAATCTGCATTGCTGAAACTGCTAGGAACGCACTTTGAGCCTACTTTCTGCATTTTAACGGTCTTTTTGTTATGAAAAACTTCAGTATCTCGAACCCGATGCACGCGACGCAATTAAAAATGATATCGCGTTATTACTTTTTCTGGAAAATTGTACAATTTCTGTCATTTATTTCCATAGTCGCGTGACACGGGTGTTATATACTGTATCTTTCGCCAAAAGAACTTATCATTATCATTATCTTTTCTAAGCTATAGTTCTTTTCAGGTGGCACAGCGTTTATTTTATGTACTTCTACATACATTTTGAAGGATAACCTCGTAAACTTAAAAGTTTGCATATCATCCTCCTTTCCAGCTATGAATACGCCCTCCAAACTTCACACAAATAAGACTAATGGTTAGCGCCATTACGACTATTTGTGTTCTCTATGACGCGTTGCGCTGAGGTGGCGCTGGTGTGCAAACAGCACTTGATCGCTTCCGGTCCTGAGCTAAGTGAAAGGTTTTGCAGTATTTGCGAGATAATATCTATGCGTTGTCTATGAGAACTGGTTGTTTGCAACATTGTCAGAATTATTTAAAGCTCGCGGTTAATTCATTATGCGTATAACTTAAGAAATACACTTAGACCCAGGGTGGAAAAAATAAAATCGGATTTATTTGATCAAAACCAGATTAACTTAGCTTATATAACTGTAGCTAGAAAATATTGATTCTCGCTTATCACCTTGTCTATTTTCAAACCCGGCGGATTGTTCGATCACTTCGTTCACTCAGTGAAAACTATGCGAAAAAGTAATTACTGCAAGAGTAACGACTTTTGATTCATGTAAACCCCGCGATACTAGAACAAAAACAAAAGCTATAGTCTTGTTGTTGTTTTTCGGTTAGCGAAAAAGTTGCATTTAGTTTTTCTTTTTCGCGATCTGATCCCCTTGCTATACGACATTACACTTTCCCAGTTTTTGTTTCTCTCTTGCGAGTTCCGGTTTGCTCGCCGAGAAATGTGACGTAACTGACAAACAGTTTGCTCTAAGGTAGAAATCATGCTGAGCGCTTCCCCTGCGCCCGAAGGCCACTGCTTTTTGCTCATGGTCAGCCCGATCGAAATTTTTCTCGTGCGATGATTTATTTTTATTTAAATACAGAACATATGCGCATAGAAAGCATCAAATGGTAAAACAAACAATAAATACGTAAAAAAACCTTTTTGGGTTTTGTTGTTGTTTTTCTTTTGCGGGGAAAGTTTCATGTAAAGGGGCGGTGCAACTATATTCAATTTGAAGGTTTTTCACTTTACGTGAGCTTACCGGCACCATTGAGACTCAAGGATACTCTCAAGCAACGCCACTGGCCAAGAAACTCCTTTGTTGCGGTGTAATTTCATAGACCAAAGCGAGCGTTTTCATTCAGTCTCTGCTTCGCAATCCTTGATGACGTACCTGAGCAGTCCCAGTACCGCCCAGGGACGATATTTTAATGCTGCTCATAGACCGGACCCGAGCATTGCGTGGACACTCGATGTGGGCTCGTGATGATCGATAGCTCGAGAAGCATTCGGGTAGTGGCCCGTGTCCAATCGCTGCAATGACGACAACAGCCGAACCATAACAAGAACTGTAACTCAGCGCGTGTCCTGTGCCTTGTCGACCCCAGCGCGTGGCTATGATCAACATGGGCGACATATAATCGGCCCCAGATCACGTGGCCGCCTATTCTAACTGCAAGTTAAACGCTGCGTGTTTTTATTTTCTTGTTTTTTTTTTTCTTCTACGATTTCTATTGCGTCTAGCGAAAAACGAACGGTTGTTTCACGGTTCATTAACGTCAGGGATCTGTTCTAAGCGCTATTTGCGCAAAATACAAAATTCGTTGCGTCGACCCTTTTAAAATTATGCTAGGGAAAGGGGTCTGATTTTAATCTCGATTTAAATAATCTTTATTTGTATTCTCCAACCCGCTTAGACCAGAAGTTGTCGCGAGATATCGTAAGCGGTCGTCAAACGGTCGGTGTATACACTTTGTATCCGATGTGTGAACCCTGCCTGGGCGATGGAACAAAGTAATGCGGAGTGCAAGTTCGTCTGCTTCTTTTGCCGGGGTTCCGGTGACGTCGGAACACCGAGAGCTCTGATTGGCTCTGATTGAAGGATAGGGGGTAGACCTCAAGACAGCGTTCTGACGTCACCACGACCCTTGCAAAAGAAGCAGACGAACCTGCGCTCCGCAACGCGCCTGCCCGGAAACTAGCTAGGAATGAACCTACTGCGCATGCGCGCGCCGACAGCAGCGCCACCGCAACTGCGTGACGTCAGAGCCCAGTGTTGATGTACCAATTTGTGCATGACACTCTCGCGGGGTAACGCCGTTTTTCATCGGCGTTACTGTTTCGGCGTTTTATACGGTCGCCCGCGACGCGTATTCGGAGGGGTGCAGCGGCGGCGGCGTCTTGTCGGAGGGACAGGGGAGAAGAGCCCGTTCCGGTGTGTGAATCGGGCTACGAGACTGTTCCCATGGCAAGGGCGGGGCACGCCGAAGCGCTCAGCTGGAGCCGCCGCCGCCGCCGCCGCCGTCGTCTCTTGACAGCCTCGTCGTCATCGGGGAGCCATTTAGACGGCCGAAACTCGGGCGCATTGTATTTCGCCCCGCTGCGACGAGCTCGGCGGCCCCGTCTGGGCAGACGCGCCGAAAAACCAGTCTATTTGGCGTCGTCACCATCATCATCATCATCAGCGTTGTCGTCATCAACGGATTCCGAGATGTAGCCAGACTCGGGGGAGGTACGGTCGCCGATTTGAGGAGAGGAGGGCCGGGGTTCGATGGCCGAGCCTGCCTAAACGCACTGCAGCTCGAAAGCGCGTCGAGAGTCGGGATGTCTGTTGTTGTCACCTGGGGGAGGCTGCTACTTATGGGAGTGATCTCGGCGAATGCTGCAAATATGTCTAGGCCTAAGACAACAGTCTGTGCGCTGTGACACTAGTGAAATGAAACGTTTGGGAAAGATGAAGGATTACCAAGCGCAGGGGTTTTCCGACTGGTGGTATGAATTGAGGGATGGATGGAGGCATAATCTTCCCCTTCTCGACGGTCCCTGGGGGTCGGAAGATGCGCGCAACCTGTCGTGAAGAGGCATTTCCCGTCACGCGCGGACAGGCAGTTTGAATAAGTTGTCCTACGAAAAATAATTAATGAAGCTTAATAAGTTCATATGCGCGCCAAAGGACATCATTTAAAAACGATGCCGTCTAGGTGGCGCAAGTTACCACCCGATTCGAAGGCTTGAGCGCCACACGCTTTTCCATTCATCCATCCGCCTATTCGAACCATACCCGCTGCTGCCCATTTAGATACATACAGACCCCTGTGTAATTACGCTGCTACGCGATGCACTTTGAATCTTTAATTGCTGCGCAATGCACTTGAAAGATCCCGATTAGGGCCGCCATTTGTTTCCTGGCTGGTAACAAATGACGCCGAGACCGACAGTAATCGAATATTGGAATGAGTAGCTTCGTAATTGTTTTATAACAGTTCCTTTAGAGCAGGGGTCTCAAAAACGCGGCACAAGGGCCGCATTCGGCCCGCGGGCGACCGGCTACGAGACCCGGTTCCCATGTCTCGGGTGCTATAGAAATGGCGTGCGCCGTAGTGATCTCATCTCGTCGATTCATTTTTGCTCAATTAAAAGTAGCTCTGCTGTTTTAACGTATTCACATAGTTTATAATTATCTGCGTTCATTTGCCGTTTGTTTCGTTTTATTATCATTTATTCTTTTTGCGTCGCAGATTTTTGTAATGTACAACAATTCCGCTACTAGGCTGCAAGCGCGTGTTATTCGTTCAAGGGTGCATCTGGACTGCGCGAACTCTCGATCAGCAGGAGCAACTGCCAGAGATAAAGCTACGAACTCGGGATTCTCGCCTTCAAAAAAGTATCACTATTAAAATACGAGTATTTGTTCAGAGCGTTGTCATAAAAATCGTCAAAAAAGCAAGAACTGTCAAATTAGTTGGCTGTTTCTTCGGAGACACGTTGAGCTTGGTTAATCTCTGTGAGTGAATTGAGCAACGGGAACTATAGTCTAGTTGCTCTCTTGTTGCCTTAAAAATACCAGCATGTTGGAGGGGCGGTGTCGTTTTAATTCTAGTTGTCCCATCAGGTCAGGGCCCAAAGTTGTCTCGTATGAACAAATCAAATCTAAAGATGTCACTGGCAAAACTGAGAGTTTACAAAAAGCATAGAGCACGAGGTGTCTTCTCTTTAAAATCTCTTGACCCTCCCCCTCTGGCCACATCTCTGCCCCGATTTCAGTGACGTCATGACATCACGTGACGATATCGATGACGGACGCCCTACAACCAGTGTTGGCTGTGAGGCATTACAAGTAACGGCATTACCGGTTACGCGTTACATTTTTCGGTAACGTTGTAACGTACTCGTTACATTTTCAAAACTGTAAAGGGTGGCATACTTGCGTTACCTATTTCGAGTAATGCCTAACAAGTTACGTTACAAGACTTAAAAAAAAAAGATTACACTTTGATTTTTTACGTGTTCTTAGACGCCAAGCCATATAAATTTTTAAGTTTTTTTTTCATTCTTTTTGACTTTTTTCTTTTGAGTATTTAGGATAAACCTTAAAAAATAAAAAAGAGGTAAGGTAATTATGTTTAGTTTCTTGAACGTCGAAAAAGTAAAGCGTATTAATAATTCGTAATTCAAATTTAACGTACAAGTAGCGTGCGTTACTTTTTAATGGTAACTGTCAAGGTAACGCGTTTCTTTTATTTTCAGGTAACGTAGGTCGGTGACGCGCTTGTTTCATTTGCAAGTAACGACTGACGTATCTCGTCACTTTTTTTTCGGTAACGCCTACAACACTGTTGCCTGCAACACCATCATCATCATCAGGTGAACATTGTTTCGATTTGGAGGAAGGGGAGGGGGGGGGGCGAGGAGAGAGACCGTCACAGTTATAGCTGTAAAAAGCGACACTCACAGGTGTGCCGTCGTATGTTGTCTCGACATCGGACCGCTAAACCATCATCGCGTTTGTCTGTTCGACGGGGAATTTTGTGAGGCACATTTTCGTACGATGAAGCCTGTACGTTCTGCTCCTGATTCATGCTACGAGCCATTTCAAAAGCAAAGTATGGAGGCAATATCTTCATTTGTTTCTTCTTTGAACATAACTCATCGTCTTTCGCAACTTCCGCGAAATGAAAGAGTCAGGTATGTGCTACTCCGCGTATCCGCATTCCCTAACTGTGTGACTCGGGAGGGGTTTTCTATGTGTGGGCTGATCTTGACTTTCACAGTTAGCTTGCGACATAACACTCGCTGCGGTATGCTATGCTGCGTCAACGAAAAGGTATGCAATGACCAACTCGGAAAGGGGCGTTAAATCCAAGGCCGCCCGGAAAGTACCTAGATGTATTGTCGCTCGAGCGGAAATATTTAAATTACGGTAAAGTTCGACAGTATAGCACCTTGTCTTTTGGGATCCATCCTAGAAGTGACTCCCAGACAATATGTAAGAGCGCACAGAGACGAGCACTTGGGGGACACGGTCATCCACATCAAGCACCAACGAGACCTAGTCTTCTTAAAATCATGTGTCTCCCACAACGCGTCCTGCCGCCGGTGTTTTTCTTCCATATCTCGAGCGAACTCCTTGGTGAACCACATTGTTCTCTCTTTTCTATCCGCCGTAAGTATTATTCACCAACTAGCCCAAGAACAAGTCGTAAAAAAAAAATACGCTAGGACCGATGGCATCAACAGGTACTCCATCGAGAAAAGCGTACAGTTACAGTGACCAGCTCCTAACTACACGTTATATCCAAAGCCACCCGAAAAGCACCTTGTGGATGTACCCTCGCACCAGCGGAATCATTTAAATTACGGTCAGGTTCGTCGGCGTAGCACCTTCTCTTTTTAAATCCATAATAAGAAAAAGAAAAATGTAGCGCAGTCGAAATTAGCAGGTGTACGCACCATCGGTCAAGAAGACGCACTGTGGTGGGGGCTGCCCCGTGCCACCGAGGGGCAATCTCCCCGTCCCCCTTCTAGGCCCCCACGAGGAGTGTGTCCCCCGTCCAACTGCTTTTGTTCAGATTTTATTTCGGAGCTCGCTCGAAAGCCGTCGAGGCGGAAGGAGCAAAGGAATATTTCGGCAAAGGGGGAAGAGGGGGGCACTGGGCCGTGCACTGGAATGCCGTCTGATCGCGCAACCCGCTGTCACGTGGCCCGCGTGACGTCGACGCATCCGGGTTCCTTGGCATCCCCGCCGCCTTCCTCCTCACCCCCGACCTTGTTGTTGTCTTCTTCTACCTCCTCCTCCTCGACGGGACGAAGACGAAGAAGAAGAGCGGGTTCGCTCCTTCTGGTGTCGCTGACGATGCTGCACGTGCAGGGGCCGCATTCCGAGCACGTGCACCACCCTCTCTCTCTCTCTCCCCTTTCACGAGGAGGAGGAGGAGGGGAACAACAGCATTTGCGCCCGAGGGGAGGGGAACAGAGAGAGAAAACCCTCTTCGCCGCGCGCCCGCGCGGCGGCCACGCACGCTCTCTCTCTCTCTCTCAGTCGGTTTTCTCTCCTCCCCGTGACGTCACGGGTCTCTCGACTCCGTCACGTGACCGGGTTTTCTCTGAATGGGCGCCGTCCCTGTCGACCGGGGTGAATGAACGGGCTGGCTCGTCGCCGTCGCTCGTCGTCGTCGACGCGCTGTTCGTGTCGTGGCGGCCGCCGCCGTGCTTGCTGCCTTCGGGAGTGTGGCGCTCTGCCCGCGCCTCGTCGAATGGAGTGGGAGAGAAAAAACAAAAAGAGGAAAAAGGCTCCTTCCTGGCTACGTCGACCGGAACTGTTCGGGTGCGTACGCCTTCTTCTTCTTGTCCTTCGGAACTCGAGTTTTCGGATAACCACTTCCGATGTTGTAGACGTCGCACACCTCTCGCTCCGCGCAGCCTCTCGGGTTCACCGGACGTTTTTATCCCTGGATCATCGTAGTCGACTTAGCAGGTAAGGGCAGAACAGTCTTTCGAGTCACCTATCCAGGGCGTCTGCGTTTGTTTCCCCGATTACTATTTGGATCTATGCGACGCATTTAGATGTCGTTGTCGGCACGAACTGTGGCTAAAGCAACTTGTCGTCTGCCATGAACGACAGTTTTAAGTGTGCTAAGGGAATCTGGGAACACTCGCTGTCCGCACGCGCTTTACCGCAGTGCACGCAACTATGGCCGTTAGGAACCGAGGAAACGCTCAGTGTCGAGCTTCCTGCCTTCGATAACACTTCGTCGTACGTTCAGTCAAAGCAGGACGGAGGGCAGGGAGCTTCGTGCTGGAGTAGGGAGATTTCACTGGGTTCTTAATCAGTCACCGTATACTAGAATGTTTCTTCTCACGTTATTGGGTGTGATATCTTGCTCGTCGAGTCGTAAAGATTTTGCAAGTCAAACCAACTGGTATGCGTCCTCATACTGTGCAACTGACCACGCAGCTCTGATAGCTAGCTGACGGGTCTTCCGCCTCGCGAACGCTGTCCGATTTGTGCCCAATTGTCTTCGCTCCATCTCTTCGTGTGTCGCGTCCAATTTGTGTGTTCGGTCGATCTCGTTGCGATGACGTCATAATTCTAGTGCGCAGACTTCGATTATTATTATAGGTGGTGTGACAGTGAGGCTGCGGGCGTTCAGTGGACGGGGCGGCGGCTCTCTGAACTATGGTGCTTGACAAGTGCTTGCATTCGCGCGATGCATAAAATCTTATTCTTTATCACTCTTAGCAGGCGGTGTTGGTTGTTGCCATCGCGTCTATCGAAGCTTGTCTATTTTCGTCTGGCGGGGCCGTTCCCTACTTGGCTGGCGGCCCCCCCCCCCCCCCAGTGTCTAGTAGTGTACATCAGCCACGTCTTCACTAAAAACCAACGTTTGTTTTTGTCCTTTCAACGCGTTGTGGTTTTTTATAGACGAGTTTACGTTCCTGCCACTATTCGATGTGGTCATGGCATTGTTCTTTCTGCGCAACGCACCGTTAACACGCACCGCACCCTTCCGAAATGGGGCTATAATAGTTGTCGTCCTGCACTGGCCAAATTGCCCTCCGATACAACGGATAGGCGAGTTTACCGTATATCTATCTGTAGGAAGGTTGGCGAAGAAGGCTTTGGGCTTGAGATGTAGTACGTACACAACTAAATTAGCCTGCTGAGAACAGACACATGGTAGTTTGGAACGCTCGAACAGCAAGCACATCGTCGTCGTGTCTGGGTGTTTCGGCCGGCAGGATGAAACCTTGACTGGTCCTCATATCGGGCCCGTTCTTTTTACATTTTATTTCAGCCACGAGGAGTCAATGATAGCAGGCGCGATCGATCAGGAATGGGTCGGGGTCATATTATGTGCGCGTTCCTCCGCCGAAGCAGGACCGGTGTCTTCCAGAAGCAGAAAGATATGTTATGTTAGTCCAAGGCCATCTCAAGTTTGCCTTAGCTGCATGTTGTGTGTTGCGTGGCCCCCTTGTGCGTTAGCAAAAGGGTTTCTAATGCTGTTACTTCACGGGAAATTCAAAGGCCTCATTATAGGTATGTATAGGGTCGTGGACGAACGTGTGGCTACGGACACAAAACAAGTATCGATCTAATGTATTCTTCACTTTTTTTTGTGAAGGCGGGGCAGAACTTATTTTTGGGGATCTATATCGATGTTTACTGAAGCAGGGCTTGTCGCTGGATAGGGGGCACAGAGAACTATGGCGTAGATTTTCCGACTTTTATAAGGAAAATAAACGGACGGCTTTTGGTGTTTATTTTTTTTTTCAAATATCGGTGTATTTAGGTGATTTTTTTTTCGGTCAGGCCCGAAAAACGGTGATTACCGCTGTAAGAAAGTTAACAAAAACAGACCCAGGTGAACCAATAAGTTCTAGAAATCGGTGTTATTGTTTTGTTCGCTTTTAAGCAAATCGGGTTATTTTTGTTGTTAAATCTGGAAAGTCAACGGACACTATAGTCAGTGGAAAGGAGTGCTGGGGATGAGGAAGCAGACGGAATGCAGAAGAGAAGAGGAAACCGCCTCCTCTCTTCTGCTTGCCATCTGCTTCCTCCTCCCTTGCTTTCCTTTCTCTCGAAAACGATTCGTAATTTATTTTTTTCACACCTCAGTTTTTTTTTCTTTTGTTAATTTGCTTGTTGTAATGGGAAAACCAGAAGTGTGTTCACCTTGTACGCGGGATCATTGTAGCTTTTGGAGAGCATATAATGGCGTGAACAGTTCGGTCGTCCGGCGAACGCCTCCACGCCAAAGTAACCAACCGTGGCTGGCAAGGGCAACCAACGTTGAATTTGAAGAGGGCAATTTTTTGTTTGCGCAGGCTGCCCTTTTTCCGCAACGCCGGAGGGTAATTTTTTGTTGTTTATTTGTTTCAAGGTATGCTTAATGAATTATCAAACTTCTTCCCGCGAAGCCAGCAACGAAGAGAGCGCTTATAGTTCCGCGTTCGCTGTAGAGAGCCCTCGACTCCAGAGACAGAACAACTCGAATCACGCGGAGTGCGATTGCAATTTAATGGCTGGCCCCTTCCCCCTCGAACCACGTGACCTCCTCGATCGAGCAGTTGGAAACACTGTGTAATCTGGGCACATTTAGCTCGTTCCTCGTGAGCGGCGCAGGCGTTCCCGTCAATCGGCGGGGCGTCTGCGTCACTTCCGGTATGCGTACACGCTCCTTTCCCCTCTCTCCCGCCTCGCTTCCGCTTTCCGGCCGCCATGATTGACAAGCCCTGCGTGAATGAAGCGAAGACTCCCCCTCCCCCACGTGACCCGAGTCGAGTGCTACTCGGCTATCGCCGAGACCGGGAGCTCAACTAACTTCCCCGCGCTCTCCGGTGACGCGGGGCCCCGATTCAGATTGGTGGACTTTGGGACGCAAAAGCTCGCGAAAACAGTTGCGACCGGAAGTGGAAGCGTACGGTCGTCCTACTGTAGACGTCGTTTCACCTTGTGACGGCCTGATTCAGCGCTGTGAGCGTGTCGCGCCAGTATGGCGACGAGTAGGTTTCGGTGGCGCCTTCTCGCCATCACCATCATCATCGTCATCTCTGACGTCAGAACTGAGATTGTCCTAGTATCGAGCGACAAGTCGGACGGTGCGTAAAAAAGCTCAGTGGAATGCCTAGTCGTCACGTTCCTGAATCGACACCGCCAGATTTTCCAGTCTGACTTTGCTCTTATTTCCGTCGATGAGAGCATCCTACTCAAGATCATATAGCGGTGTTTGTCCAATCATGGAAGACCGATCATAGCGACGCTTTTGGCCACGCTCGTCGCCGATAGTGTGGGATGCTCGCCTACCTCTACGCCGCATGAAAGTGTGCGGTAAGCTACCCTTTCTTTTCAGTGAGTGGTGAAAATTCGGCTTTCGTAAGGTATACAGTCCCCCAAGACCCATTCGACGAGGCAGTTTGTAGCAGCTGTGCTGAATCATAGCCTCCTCTATACTGACAAAGCCTGGCAGATTGCCACGATACGCGGCCGCCGAAAGTGAAAAGGTAGTGCGGCAGAGAACCGATGAGAGGAGAGGCATGCAACGGGCGCCCCGCTGCGGCGAGACGCCGAAACACACTTCTCTCGAGCGATGGAATGTCCACTCGTGCTCCTCGCGTTCTTCGCGCTACCGCTTCTTTTCTCGTCGAGTTTGAAAACGATGTTTCGGGTCCTCGCCGCTGCAGAAACTGTGCGCTGAATACTAGAAATGCTCTCTGCTACCAGATCCTCGCGCTCCAAATCATGCGACCGGGCGCTCTATGGCTCCGTCGTCGAACTGCCAGGCTTTGTGAGTATAGAGGAGGCAATGGCTGAATCCACTTTGGGTAGGCCCACCTATTCTCGGCGTGTGGAAATAAATAAAGCATTACTTCCATTCTTTCTTTAAAAAAAAAAGTCATTTTCACTAAAGTGGGTTTAGTACTGCCGCAGAAACTGCCTCCGCGAATGGCTCTTTCATATTGGTGAAGACTGTACAACGTGTTGCAGCTCGCCAGGCTTACGCGAGTAAATGGAGCGTTTTTTTTTTTTTCCGTTAGGATATTTAAGGCAGTCCTGTACACGTTACTCGAAAAAATGTAATCGACCACAATTACAATTACTCTTGCTTAAAAAAGTCTCGAATTATTACTTGATTACTCGAGACGAAGAGTAATTGGCCGTTACTTGAAAAAGTTGCCATTAATTCTCCGATTACTTCGAATTTTCAAAACGGCGAAGCTTTCTGTTTTGTTTGAAAACGGGTATTTCGTACTGACCACTATTAGATTAGGATCACAGAATTATGGACTACTTCTCTTCTTAATCCCGCAATTTTGTTAAACATGCATTCTCCCGTCGGAGATGTGCTTCGAAAATTCATTGGTAGGAAACAAGTAATTTCACCACTTCAAGATTTAACCAGATTACTGTTTTCATCACTTGCTCATAAATGTGGTCAGATTATTAGGAAATTACTTCAAAAGGTTATCGATTACGAGTAATTTGGTTACCTGTGATGAGCACCGCACAAATGTGTTTCGAGGATTGTCTTGCTCCCGGTGGGACGCTACTGATGTACCAAAATAAATTTTTGGGCAAAGTTTCCTTCATATGTGACCAGAAAGGAATGACCTATTTGTTTAGACGACGCTTGCTTGATTTGAGATGTCAGAATGAAACTAAAGTTAGCATTATTGTCTACAGGTATGTGAACTGAGCACCGAAAATAACAGCCGAATGCAAGAAGCGACACTATATTACATGGACAGAGACAAAGAGCTACGCAACATTACACGGACAGAGACAGGAAGCTGCACAACATTACACGAGCAGAACAAAGGGCTATGCTTAATATCACATGGACAGAAACAAGAAGCTACCCACCGTTACATGAACAGGAACGGTAAACTAGACAACGATGCATGGACAAAGAGAAGAAGCTGCGCGGCACTGCATGACCAGATAGAAGCTACGCAACACTACATTGACGGATGCAACAGACTGTACATTACATTGACAGAGACAAAAAGCTACGGAACATTACATGGACAGAGACATAAAGCTGCACAGCACTGCATGGACAGAGACAACAAGCTACACAAAATTCCATGAGCAGAGACAACAAGCTATAGACAAAATTTCATGGAGACAAGGCGCTACACTACAATACATGGGCAGAGACAAGGAGCTATACCACATTGCGCGGGCATAGTCATGAAGAAACTAAACATTAAATGGACAGAGACTGGAAGCTACACCACAATACCTTCCCCTTGTCTAGCTCTGAAATTTAGCTCACAAAAAACAACTACACAAAAACAATTCTTTATTTGCCCACGTGAAAAGCTACGTTTCTATCACTCACTCCTGACTGAGGGACGTGTTTTTTTGTGGATATCTTAACCCGAATACATGTACAGCCGCACGCGCATCTTTCCGGAAAATTTAATTTTCTTGCCTCGTGGTGTGTCAAGGCCGGATGTCGCGATCCGGCAGTTGGTGCTTTTAGCGACTTACTTGAAGCGAGGTTTTGCGCAATAGGTATATGTGGCCAAGAGTGACACTCAAGAAAAGTGGCGCAAGACGCTCTCGGCGGACACCCGGTTGAGCCTCTGCCACCTAGAAGGTCGGCGCACGAACGTCACTGTTAGTGGCTTCCCGGCCCGCCCCAAGCGGCAAACAAACCAAGCTCGTCGCGAGTACGCCGCAAGGAGGCAGACGCGGGCGTCTCTGCGTCGCCGTCTGCTACGTGACGCAGCCAGACGGGTTAGCGGCGACGCGGACGTCTCTGCATCGCCGTCTGCTACGCGACGCCACCAGACGGGTTAGCGGCGACGCGGGCGTCTCTACGTCGCCGTCTGCTACTCGACGCCGCCAGACGGGTTAGCGGCGACGCGGACGTCTCTGCGTCGCCGTCTGCTACGTTACGCCGCCGGACAGGTTTGCGGCGACGCGAACAGAACGGCAAGAGCGCCGCCTACTGCTTGCGTCGGCGTCGCCGCCAGCGCGCCTTGCGGCGACGCCAAGACTGACGCTTTGCCGCTTTGCGGCCACTCTCGTCGAGCGTGTTGTTTGCCACTTCGAGGCGTTTCGGGAATCCACTAACGATGGCGCTATGTGCAGGCCTCTTCTAGATGGTATTGAGTGAATCTACATGGTGATGACGTCAGAAGGGAAAAGGCGGATGCCTTTGGCTTCTTGGTTTGCATTGGTCGAACCGACCGAGGAACGCCCTACGGGACGGACGGTCCGCGATTGCATCAAATAACTGGCAAGGTTTAAATAAAAAAACTAGCGCAGCTGTTTGTGTGACGTGGTTGATGGCACGGCCGGAAGGCCCTTTAAGAGCCGGATGCCCCCGATCGTTCGTTAGAGCGCGGAGGAAAAAGATGCTTCCGCCGGACTTCCGCAGATCCGAGTCGCAAGGACGCCGCCGAGTGCAGCCACCGAAAGCGGGTTCGGCTCATCCGAGCCTTCTTGTTGGGCCCGTTTGCCTCCCCGAAAACAACGGCACGCGCAACCCTTCCTCGACTGGCGTGTTGGATCTCATCACCACATAGAAGACGAAACGTGACGTCATCGTTGCTTGACCCCCGACGCGCCCCGAGCCGTTGATTCACCGCCGCCGTCACATTCTCGCGAAGTATCAGCTTCCTGCGAAGCGTAGTTTCATCTTTGCGTGCCGAAGACCACGGGTCTCTGTCATGAACACGTTTTCAACTATAGTGTGTTTAGCGTCCCATCCCTCCCATACATGAAACGTGGACCCGGGGTGGCAACTAATGACGTCACGGAAGCCGGCGTGTCACGTTGTCGGATGTCGCGACCCTGGCGGTCGGTTCTAGAAGTCCCGGTGGAAAAGTACGTGTGAACGATAGTGTCGCTACCGTCGCGAAGTCCCCCGAACTCCCGTACTGACAGGCTGTCTGACACCTCCCATGGATTGCGGCCGACGACTGCGGGACACATATATGGGACTTCGTCAGGCGGAAATCGTGGGACCACGTTTTTAGGACGCGTTCCAGACCACCCTGTTGCTCTGGGGCCCGTGTTGTCGGCGCGGATGTCGGCGAGGAAGGCTCATCGGACCGGAATCCCACTCAAGGACGCGCGCCCAGATGGAATCGGCGTCTGTCGTGACATCATCGATATGAAGACATTCGTTCCCGTCGTATCCAAGTGATTCCTAATAACGCCTTTGGTATTTCACGTTGCCGTTGCCAATTCAAACTGGCTGCTGCTCACTTCCGTGAGAAAAGAGGTTCTGGTGGTGTATTTTGCCCCGAGGAAAAATGATTCGCCATCCGGCCTCGTAGGCTGCTTTTTTCCTCGTGGTTAGGGGTTCGGACACATCCTAATGTATTATTTTTTGTGTAGTGTTTACTATTTCTGCAGAAAGCACCGGTATCATTTGGGCAAATCGTTGACAACAAAAATATGCGCTAGAAATTTAGGCGACTCTTCCACGTTTAATTCTTTGTTACATTTTGCTACTTTTTACCTTTTGTAAGATCGCAATGTTAGATAGCGGCGGAAGAGACGTAACGTTCGGGTGCAGCGCGATGTGACCAAGCAGTAAATATTACTGCACGATCCACTTGAGGTATCATCTATTCGGGAGAGCTGCAAAATAATCTTACCGAAATTTAAACTATTTTTAAACGAATTTCGTTTCTTTTAGTTAGGTTTTCGCAGTTAGCCTGCAAGGTTGAGCAAGCCGCCGCCCAATTTGAAGACGACAGCCGTTTCCACCCGTGACCCGTCTTATCTGATATGATCGCAAATAGACGGGTGTATCCAATCTACGTCTGGCAACCCAGCGGTTGTAAGCTAACGTTTTTTTCGCATTCGTCAAAACACAAAGCTGTAAAAAAAATAAAAACAGGCTAGAGGAATTTTACCAGCCGAACTAACTGAAAGCTCCCTCTCGTGCACGCGAAAATAACCTGCGCCATTTCTTATGAGTCAAAAGCTAAAAGCGGAAAAGGTGTTTTCGTAGCCAGACGCTCCGTGATCGAGCTCGTTTGGCATACAAGCCAAAAGAGCGTAGCGTATATCTCCCTAATAACCGCTAGAATTTAAGAAAAAAAGAAAGGCTGATCAATTCCGTCCCGCGTGTTTGATAAAGTAAACATCACAAGGTCGCGCAAGGCCGTTTCGTCGCCTTGACTCCAGGTAGGCCTCACTTGGCACCGTAGTAAGGCAAATGCGTCATGTTTCATTCGCAACTCCTGACGCGGCTCTATACGGAGAGCAAGTCGTCTGCTTCCTGCACAGGGGTTCCGGTGACGTCAGAACAACGCCGCTTTCTGATTGGCTCTGATCGTAGGATAGTGGGTAGACCCCAAAGCAAGCTGCTTCGAGGTCTACCCGCTATCCTTCGATCAGAGCCAATCAGAGCTCGGCGTTCTGACGTCACCATAACCCTTGCAAAAGAAGCAGACGAACTTGCGGTCCGCATAGTTGTTCACTCTATCCGCTTGAAGACGCGCGGCCGGTAAGAAGCGGGTTCCATTAAAGCCCCTGTACGGAGAGAAGAGGAGGAGATAGAGTGCGCTCTGATTGGAAGGATTAGGGGGTAGATGGAGAGGCTAGCTGCCCATTTCTCTACCCGCTGCTGTCTTCCTCCAACGAGAGCGAACCATAGCGTCGTCTGCTATACTCGCGCAAGGTCTGGCGTTCGGGCGCCGAACGCCAGCCCCCACGTTCGACGAAGATGCTATACGAAGAAAACTGAAAGAACGTTGAATGGTCGATCAAAGTGTCGTCGTGAAATTTTGGACTGCAGTGGGATAAAGTAATCTCACTTTCGTTTGTCAGTGGATGAGACTTGACACACCTGTTGACCTCGACTTGTGCAGTCTTCAACAACATGAATGGCGCGCCCAATTCGTCTTGGTTGTTTTTACGGCGGTGCTCAACACTCGTTAATCCGGGAATATATTTTTAAACAAGATTACTACAATGTTTTTTGTTTTTTTTTTTCACCTACGTCATGCGGGCCTGGCGAAAGCGAATCCTGCACAGCCGCCTTAACTGTGTCGCCGAATGGGTATTTCAAATTGGTGGATACTGTACCTTGCTTTGCCTTATTGTAGCGTGAGCTTAAATATCTTTTATTACTTCGTTTGTGTATTGTATCACTCATATACTTTGCTGTCTTTCTGACCGACCGCAGTGTAAGCGCCAGCTGTCTTTTATTTCGTTTTTCTGTTTTTTCCTTTCTTGGTGTTTAAAGAATGTATTTAGTTGATGTATGTTGAACCGCCTTATGTAATGCATCCTCCAGATGCCGTTGAGGTAATTAAACTAAATTAAAGGAAATAAAATTAGATGTCTAATATGTTTAGATAGCGGCAACGCGCAATCCTAATATATTTGGTTGGCAACGTTATCCCGAACGAATCGTGTCTTTACTTCAAATCTCCATTTTGTAAAACAACAACAAAAAACAACGGTGGTTTGTGAAATACCTTGTATACATGTTTCGAAACAGACGACGTGAAAATGCAAATAGTAATCAGAAGTAGTTGTATCCGCCTCTTAATATCCGCACGTAGCATATCATCCGTCTCTGCCTAAATCTAAAGCTATTTTTATCCCATTGAGATAGCGTAGCTAGTGCATATGCCAGTTTATATTTTTGTTCTTTGTATGCCGCTTAACTCATTGTATGTTTCATACCAGTGTTTCCGCATTATACTTCGTTTGCCGATTGTAGTTTTATTTATTAATTAATTTTTTTCGATGGGTGGTTGTACTTTTTTAATATAAATGTCCTTGTTTTATTGTGTCTTTGTTTTGCTGATAATATGTCAATTAAATAAATAAATGAATAGAACCCGCGATCCGGGACATATTCGCTTCACAGATTCGGGCGACAGATTTCTGCTCGAATATTCGGAAGGTAGTGAAACAGCACAAAGAGCTGCAATCGAGACAATCACCGTGGCCTTTTGCTGCAGGCGCGGTAGAGAGCTTTCCGCTGCCGCATCACCGCTGGGAGCTGTCGCGGCGATTCCCCCCACCCTAAGCCGGAAGCCTGCCGGAGTTAGAACCCGTAACTGGATCATGTCAGCGAGAAAAGCCGATGCCGACGTTTGGAGACGGATTATCTGAGGCCGGGTGCTACGCCCCCTGGGTCCGATGGTCCCCCACCCCCTGCCAGTATATTTATATATATATAATCTCATTGATCCCGTGGTTATCCGCCTGTGATCGGCGATGATCCGTTGTCCGATCGGCAGGGCGTCCAGACATTGCAGTGAAGTATAAAAGGCTGACAAGAACTGAATATTTGACGTAAGTGCGCGACGTGGGACGTTAGCAGATCTCAGATCTCTTTTGAGCTGGAGCCTTTTTTTCTGCTTTTTTTGTTCGTCTGTCCGTCCGCCCGTTCATTTGCCCGCGAAATGTTGCGTGTTAAATCTATTAGTCATTAGTGCTTACTTATACACCGATTCGGGTCGTGTCACACGTTTTTGGTCACGTGTTAGCCGTTTTCCCGCTATATTTTAGCGGAATAATAGAGGGAGCAGGACGAAACACAAACTGTCTGTCCTGTCCCCTTTTTACCCCGTAATTATGTTTAATTTAGTCCAGCTCGTTTTGTGCCCTTACCTTTTTGTACTTGATAATTGAATTGGTGCGTACACAACGACCGCGACGTCTGTGTGACATTAGGTCACCCGACCTCAAGTAGAAAACAATATTTTCTTCTTTGCTCTCAAAAACGATTTTTTTTAATGTCTTCCAAACAAATTTAAATTATCGCTGCCTAAGTACTACATTCAACGTATCAAATTACTTTAGAGATAACGGTCGCCGCCTATATATATATATATATTATTTGTTTTTTGGTCTTCCAAGCGGGTTGTTCTAAAGTATTAGGTTAGGGAACCCTATTCTAAAACTCTCTATTGTTGGCCGGCTTTTTCGCCGTAGATGACGATGCTCCAAGCGAACATCACGCTCTGAGACGCGATATACACCGACGGGAAGCCATTGTTGCAATGTAGGTGGTCTTAGCTGCCTTCGCGTATCTTCGCGATCTTCCTTCGAGTTGCGCATGATTCAGACCTCCTCCGACGTACCGTCCCACTCGGTGCCTGGCTTGGCGTTCGAAACGGAACGTTTTTAAAACGCGTTGGCGGCCTCCGGTCCCTTCTCTCTCGAAGCCAAACACTTCGCCCGTTTATTTTTTGGGCCGGAAGCAAGGCGCGGCCCGCAGTTCGGCATTTTTTTTCGAAGGCGGGTTCACGGCTGGCCTGTTTCTTTTCGGCGGGGGCGCGCGTTCGCCGAGGGCGAGGCCTATCCTCCTTCCCACGATGGCCCCGAGGACTTCTTTGTCTCGACGGGCCGAATCTGCATTTGGGTGACATGCGGGCGGCTCGCTGAAACTGGTACCGCTTGTCTGTCGCGGTCGCGGCTGGCTACTCCCCCCCCTCCTTTCCAATCGCATAATCAAACGGCCCTCTCTCTCTCTCTCTCAACCTTCCGCACACGTCCACGTGTACACGGATGCGCATAGATTCATACCCGAGATTTAAACTAACTGATTGCGAGTATTTAGGTGACTGCAACCGGTGAAAATATGAACGCACTAAGTACTTTCTAAGTTTCGATGAAATTTCACTAACTGCAGCTCAGTTCCATGAGAGAAACCCGTAACCTATACTCTTGAAATAAAACGCCTAAAGACAGAGACATAATAAAATAGATGCTGGCGGGACGCGGCGTTTATCTTCACCATGTCCCGTTTGCATCTATTTCCTTCTGTCCCCGTCTTTAGGCGTTTTACTTGAAGAACGTAGGGAGGATCGGTGGCCGAGTGGGCCATAGCGCACACCAGCTCCGAGCACGTGGAGCGAAAGCTCGCGCTGCAGAACCCAAGGATCCTGGGTTCAATGCCCACCCCTGCCCGTTTCGATCTGGATGAGCATCGTGCCGGCGTGCGGTCGTGTATCACTAGTGCGTGGTGCACGTTAAAGACCCCAGGCTAGAGGTTGTACTGCACTGGCTAAATTGCTCATCTGTAGACAAGCTCAGACGTCCGACGCCCATTGGGTGTGACTAACTTCCGGCTGTATACACATAGACACAACTTAAGAACGTACCACCAACAAGCCCAACTTACCGTCTTAACTTATAGACGCTTTTAAGCAGCTGTGCATGGGTGCCGCCATAAGCGACCTCCAGTGTTTGTATCCTTTTTATTCCGTTTACTTCATGATGACCACAGCAGGACAGTTCATTGGCACATTAGATTCTGCGCTGTCCTTCCTCCTTAGCAATGGCCTTTGTGAAGGCTTGTAAAGGCCCGTTTCAGTGGCTCGGCATCGCGGTAAGCCGAGAGAAGGTCAGTAATGGCGCGGCTGCATCAATCTGGTGTGTGTTCAAAGCGTCTAAGCTCCGTTTCACACCGAGCCCGATGGAGTCAATCAAGCAGTTGCAAAAGTGCTTTGTCACGACGCTCGTCGTCTTAGTGCGTCTGCTATCGCCGGCCAAACCAATCGATCGCGCACGGAAGAAAGCTCGAGATTACGGCGCATTCAATGTGCCAGCATAGGTTTTAAGGCGAAAGCCTTACTTGTTCCATAGAGCTAGCGAAGAAGCGGCGTATATTGCCATAAAAATACGATTGAGCGGTACGCGCCACTCAGTCGTATGCCAAATTGGACGACGCGGTCTTTGGCATCGCCTGAGGTCGTCCTAGAGGTCGTCCTAGACCTCTAGGACGACCTCTAGGACGTTGCAAATTCGGCTCGACGGCCTCCTTATCTAGAAGGTATACTGTCCATGATCGCGAAGGCTCTAGTGTCTCTACCGTTGTTTGTTCGAACACAGTACGCGTTCCATCAGCCTAATTTCACAAGACCGTCACGAAGAACTGTTACGTCACGTCGCAATCCTTCGTCACAATGACGTTATGACGTTACAGGACGTCACAATAACAACGCATTCTGCCCCCCCCCCCCCCTCTCTCTCTTTCCCCCTGGTTCGTTGTCAGTTTGAACAAGCTAGTGCAATTTTCAATCTCTTTTACTACAACCCTACAAAAAAAAACCAAGAAAAGACAGCCGGTACGGTACTACCTTTTTGTAGTGGAAGAAAGAACCGGGTCATTAGAGCCCTACATCACTTCTCTTTCTTTTTTTATTGCGATTGTGTTTGGGTGCCGACCTGACAGGTCGCGTGTGATCAGGACGGCCGTCGACCTGGGCAGCTGGCTCCACACGTGGGCAGCTGTCTCGCTCCGTGTGTCGCGAACTTTACCGAACCTCAAGATTCGACTGGATCGGCGAACATTTCTGGGGCAAATTCGACGAAATGGCGAATTTCGAAAAGCGTTTTCCGCTTCGACGCGTAAAAAAATGTAGCTTTTTAGAAAAATATATATTGACACGATAGTTTCTTCGAAATAAAAACAAAATAATGACAGATGTTTGGGCAGTTTAAAAGGGAACAAATAACGTTCTTATGATCTATCTCTGTCTCTTTCGCTCCCTCTCCCCTACCCCAAAACAAAGGTGACATACCGAGCCTCCGGCTCAGCAACACTTCCTTTGTCTTCCTTACCTCTCAAAACTCTAACTAACTAACTAACTTATGATCTAGATAGTTTGTTCATGTGAAACAGTATGACATATTTTGCGCACCGTAGTTCGCACCCGGTTTATAGTCCGCAAAAAGCACATCTTGGCTGAAATTATTTTTTTTCTTTTATAGCCCTCAATCACTTCAGGGTCCACATCTGGCGAATATTCCGCGCGTCAAAGAAATCTCCTACACATCGCTAATTCAAAGATTTATCGTACATACATAATCATTAACGTAATCTGTCATTAACATGATATGTCACGTCTTCATGCTTAACGATTTGGGGAAAAACAATATTCTATAGTCCCCAGATTCCCCAACTGTACATAGTTCACATGCACTTCGTACAATTTGAACTTTGAATTTGACATCGTACAGTCCGAACTGAACGTACAATTTGAAAAATTCGCTAGCTTCAACCGTCCTCTGCCTAGTAACGCTAGCTCTTCTTTTTCCTTCTTTTTTGTCTTTTCTTTTTCTGTTTTCGCAATGAATATTCGAATTTCAGTCGAACTTTTGCGTTAAAAGTTCGAAATAATCGATCCTGATCGAACTCGATCCTCGGCAGGTGTGCCACATCCTCGCTATGCAGGTGAACGCCGGATGGCTGGGTCTTTGAATCTCGCGTCACCCGAAACGCCAAGATCCCGCGGCGAATTGAAATTTAGCTCTTTTAATAGTTCCATATTGAATTTCAGTAGAGTAGAAAGTTCAAAATAGAACCCCAGTAGAGAGTTTCGAAATAGAACCTCAGTAGTCTGTGTGCACGACCGTTTTTCTATCGGGTCTCCTGTCTCGGGTTTCTCATTGTTGCAATAGAACCTCCTGGAAACGTCAAAGAGGCATGCGACATTTTGATGACGAACTTAGCTCCTTCGGCAGTATTTGCGGTCGCTAAGAGAAGCAGCTTTTTTGCCAGTTCCAGCAGTTGCTGGTTGTTTTGCTAAGAGATTTAACTTTGCTTAGCAGTGGCGTCTAACGTTTTGATGAGAAACAGCTTAGTCAGCTGCTTCTTCATCACTGGCAGCCAGTACTTCGCAGGGACTCAGCTTTCTCAGCTGCTTCTTAAGAAGCGGCAGCAGTTGTTTCACTAAAGAGAAGTAGCTTCGTCAGCAGTGTCAGCCGCCATTCTTGTAAAAACCATAATCGTCGGCAGTGGCAGCCTCTGTTACGCAAACATACGCTTGTTCATCAGTGTGGTAGCCAACGTTTCGCAAAAATACCGTATCTTTCGCTCCAGCTTCTTCAACAGCAGCAGTAGTCTTTTTGCTGAGAAAGGTAGCTTCTTCAGCAGATGTAACCGACGTTTCCGCAGTCCGAGCGACACGTCGGTGGTTCATTTTAGGTTTCCAACATGCTTATTTTCAAGTTACTTCTATCAACTTCTACTTCTTCCGTACATATATATATATTTTTCTTTCTTGCTCTCTCAAAATTTGCACGCAGGAGACATGACGCGAAACATGACGTCTCAGATGCTCGCGTCATGCTCTGTGAGACATCGTCACATCGTGAGCTTAGTGCTGCCGGTACTAGTGGTTTACGCCGTCTTTCATCTGATGTCTGAGAAAGGAATTATCCGTTCGCGGACTTGGTTTTATTTGTATATTGATTCATCCTCAGAGCCCAACTGTTATCGTTGCCTGGGATACTGCTCGTACCTCTTTGAACCACAGGAAGGAGCTTCAAGTCTCGTTTCTGTCCCGGTGGGCGTTCTTTCGTTCGCGGTGTCTCTTTTTACCGGCGCGCATTGCGCACATCAATGCCCGCCCGCCACTTCACTTGGCAGAGAGGATCGGCCGAACGAAGGGCGATGTTTTTACAGGGGAGGAGGAGGTGGGAAGAGAGGGTAGTGGCGATAAGAAGGCGTCCACGCTCTGATAGCGCGTGTGGAGGACACCCGGAAGCGATAGGGCACAGCTGCTGCTCTGATGGGACGTTATCTAAGGCGTCCGTCCCCTCCGCGCGCACTCCCGGAGTGACCATGCTTCATCCCTTCACAAAACAAGAGGACAGAACTGTTTCCACCGCCGGAAACCCCAGACGACACGACGTCGAATGAAGAGTGGACCTTCTGACATAATACCAGAGGTATCCGGTACGATTTGCCAGCAGAGCCTGACCGTCTGCGCGTCCATCCGGCTGAAACCGATGCAGCAGCCAGACGTTTGGGCGACCACGCTGCCCGTAGCTGGGGATTACCCACGCGCTAAAAAGTCATCAAGGTAACGGCAATGCAGCCTGGGAACAGCAACGGGCCGTTAAACACCAGTATCGTCACGCTTGCCAGCAGGCTGAAGCAACGCCACAACGGTACGCATCGTGGCGATCTTTGAGAGATCAAACAGTTCGCCGAAAGGCGAAGAAAGAGTTTGAGATGCAGGTAGGTTACCATTTGTTGAATAATCCATCATGATAATAACTTCACCGTACAGCATTTTTCATAAGGCCTCTTCGTCATAAGCAGAAAATTTTCGGGATGCGCAGACGTTCCGTCCGAGGGCCTGAATCGGTAACGCCCTTCCGCGGACCCCCCCCTGCCCTCCTCCCACGTCCTCGACAATGACGAAGGGACAAATAGTTGCAACTTAACCACCAGAGGCCAATCTGTTCGCCGAAATTGGCGCCTTGCCATGAATTCCAGTTTGTCTTTATGCGATCATCGAGAAAAAGTTAAGAAGCCACGTAATCATTGTCTTTATAGTTGTAGAAGGTCCATCAATAGAAGCGAATGTCTTCACCGATGAGGTTCACCCGATAGCTAAACTCACCTTCCTCCACAGAACTCATTACAAGAAGGCTCATTTTTCAAGAGAGTTTTACATTATAAATCCTTCCAAAATCTTGCTGCTCGTTAAGCCAACGTAAAGTCGGAAAACAGCAGAGTATTAGTTATTAATATTCGCCTTATGCGCGAGGTATCCAGCATCTCGTTACAACGATAGTAAAGATATCGACAGCCATGTATACTGTCACGCATCACAGTGAAGGGATGATATCGCTGAATACAGCCTTTTGCATAAAATTCATCACCAATTTTGATACCGGCGGCGATGACAAACAAATACCCTGAATATTCGATTTTCCGGAAATATATCGCCAATGACAGAAAACGTACCAGAACCCCACGCGTTGTTTATCCACAGACGACGGTTTCCAGCTGCAGATTTTGCTGGCTGGAGAATGGCTGAGCGACCACTTTCTTCTTCTTCAGGTCATCGTCGAGTTACCAGAGTCGTCGCTGGAAGCCCGTCGCTTCATCACCGGAAAATCTGCATGTCAGTCCATTATCCAGGCGTAATGTAATGGTTAAAGAGAAATTGTTTTGACAGCGGCGAGCGCCAGCAGAATAGCGTTTTTCGGTATTGTTTCGGTGTTCGAGGGTGCCGCAACCTTATCAACACCTGAATCAGCATCGGTAAATGGTCTTCAGAGGTCATCAAACGGTCAATAATGCCGTCGCACCAAAAAAAAGGTAAGAAACGCATTGCCAGCAATGATAACGCGTTTGAGATACCGTCAGCTTTCGTAGCGGCGGTAATATAAGAATGATGCTGCACGGTCAGTAATGAATTAGCAAATAGTCGCCAGGCGATGCCGTAAACAACGCACGATTTTGCGGTTTTATATCGCGGACGACATGCTGCGTTTGAATACGCTGTAGATCATCATGTCCTGACCGCCAGCAGAATCGGTTTTCCAGATCGTCACGGACGAGAGACGATCGGCACCAGCAGGCGATAACGGTTAAACGACAGTCATCGGGGTTACAGGCGCACTTTGTCAAGGCTGGTTGCGAGTAGGTTTTATTACCTACACCAGTTGCGCGAACAACCTTTGGCGAAAACGTTAACGGCGGCAACAGGCAGACCGAGAGGAAAATTTGCTCGACCGGTTTCATTCCTGTAGTTGCCATGACCAGCGTGACTATCGGCAGGGTACTTAGCGACTTCACGTCACCATGTCATCAAAAATGAAAAAATACGATGTACTTCACCTCAATAAATAACGCTATCACTTGAGAAAACAAAATACCTGTATATAGTAGTACAAGATTGTGTTAAAGGTAATATTATTTAAAGCCACGGTTTGTTTATTTATCATAATTTTGCTGCTGCAGACTTGCGTCATCTGGAAAGGTATAACGTCATTATTTTATTACTTGCTGTTATTGGCGATGAATAATTAACACTGCTAAATTAGCCCCACGACGCGCGATTCCTGACGTTTTCAGTATCACCGCGGTCACCCGCCAGTTGATCATAAGAACCTGTGAGTTCCAGCCAAGATATTCCAGGCGTTAATTTAACGATTATTAATTTCAATTTTCACACCACGACGAAATGGTCATAAGATTCAGTTTGGCTTCGGTCAACAATGACTGACGGCCAGCGCTGGCGAATAAACGGTATGCTCACAACCTCTTTGATGTCGAGAGAACCGTAGGTCGTCGGCACCAGCCGCTGGCATTGATATCTGCAGGTCTTCTGGAAAATAAACGCCCATCAGGTTGAATTTGCCAGCTGTCGCCGAGAGCAGACGGTGAGCATTGGTTTCAAGGCCAACTTCAATAACCGTGGTCGCCCCAGCCAGTGGTTGGCGATGTCAGAGCGTCTGGTGAGATTCAGGAACGCTGATGCCGACAACGCCGCGACAATAATGCCCGATAGACCACCGAGCAGACGCTGAACGGGTGGGGTTGCAGGGCGTCGTGGCGATGCTGGCGATACCTTCTTCGTCTGGGCGAAGGCTGACGAACAGAGAGCAAACAACACCGGGTCAAGGCTGCCAGCATGCCATAAGGTCAGATACCACCATCAGCGGCGTAGAACGGTTTTCACGCCGTAACTGCTACCAGAGCAGGCAGCAGCCAGCCCGGCAGCGAGACGATAATAGAGAGAGGTGGTTCCTCAAACTTTGAGAAAGCAGCAGATTTGCTGTTGCAGAGCGCACGTTGAGCTCAACGCATCAAAGGTAAACGGACGTTTTTGTTCAATTTGCTGGGATAACGTTATCATTAAAAATCCACAGTACCACTTTATAAAGAAAAAGGTGTTTTGCAGCAACAGATGATGGTGGTTTTTGAATGAGAGTTCAATGTCAATCTCACCAAATCACGAGACGCGAAAGCGACTTCCCATCTTCCGGAGTGACCGAATGCCCTGTGAACGAAATCCGGCCTCTTAGACTAAACTTCAGTAGGCTATGAGTTTCGCAAAGGCTGAAAATTGAGTCTCACCCATTGCGCCACCCTCTCTCCTCCAAATATTGTATACTCTCCCCATATATTGAGTAAAGGCAGAGTTGAATATGTCTCTTATATGGACCGCAGCACCAACATACCGCAGGCTCTGTGTCTGACCAACGCATATGTAGGTTAGTGCACGCGAACTTATTTCCGCAACAAGTTTTCTCTATGTTTTTCAATATTTTTTTTTAAGCCGGAGTTTAACTGTTTATACATATTACAAAAGACAGTCTGCGTGCAGATTTGTACGCGAGTCACTGCGAGATCCGTGCTTTGAACGCCGCGTGGCATTGAGTTCAAGAAGAAAATAGACCCACAGCATTCGAACCCCGGGTATTCCAGTGACTCGTGTTGCAGACGGTTTTTTGTATGATGTGTGACCCCGGCTTTAGAGCTCAACTAGGAAGCAGTGAAATGTTAAAAACGAAGCCAAATCGGAGGCCGTGTCACTGATTTATGAGCTCGCTCCCAGGTGGCTTGCTGAACGCAAAAACGCTGAGAACCAAGATTAGAGGCTGGTGATGAGCAAGATAATCGCAATAATTTATACTTTTAACGGAAATGAATGAACAATGTCCACCTGGAGCAAGCTCACAAACCAGTTTGCAGATGACGAACGTCCCGTTTAGAGCATAGAAAAATTTATGACCGCCATTTTTGCTTTATTTTTTGTAAATTGTATTGCCCATTAATTAAGCAGTTAAAAAAGAAAAAAAAAAAGAAATAGACATAAAACTTTGTTTTTAGATCGGCGTTCGCGTGTTCAACTTCAGGTATGTACGTTTAGAATTCGAATTTCTGCGAGGCGTGCGAAAAGTGGTAGTCTTTGCGGCCGCACCCCATGCAGGTAATACGGATGAGAACGTTCGACCCCGCATTACGGTGACGGGAACAGGTTTGCTCCACGCCTGCGACTCTCTCTTCACCGCAGCGCAGGCGTGCAAGAGGAAAGCATATCGCGCCATCTTCCGACAGGCGCAGCTAGCATACTGCAGTTGCCTTGCCCGCTCGCTGCGCCTACCGGGAGATGGCGCCACAGGTTACACTCATCGCTAACTCAGTCGTCTGCGAATACGTTCACCGTTGACTTCGGCAAATTTGTTGATCTAATTTTTTTTTTACAGAAAGGAGACTACGGCTTGATTGTTTACACGGTGCAACGTGCACCTAATCGCACATTCGGTGGAAATTTGAGCTATCTCTGTACAGTGCCGGCCCTAGGGGCGGCAACCTGGGCGGTCGCCCAGGGCGCCATCGTTGGGGGGCGCCGCCGCGCCCCCCTTTAAAAATTTTTTTAGCTTTTTTTTAAAAATATATTTGAACACCCCGCATTTTGTTTTTGGAATGCGGTTCTCATCTGACAAAACGTTCGTGTTGGGTTCACTCACATGTTTACTAACCACGTAGTGCCTGTACCTAGTAGATCGGGGCATATAAAAAGGGAAGAGGGGGGGGGGTGCCACGGCCGGAATTCGCCCAGGGCGCTTGATGGTTTAAGGCCGGCCCTGTCTCTGTACTTGGGGTCGATCTCGTTCAATTCGCTTCGCAGTGTACTCTAGGATAAGTGTGGCCAGCCCATTTATGTAGTACTCTCTTTTTAATATCCTCTTTAATTTCGCGGTCGATAGCACCAGGCCGGAGCACTTCCCGCATGGGAGAGGAGAGAGCGCAGCTAAATCGTGCAACCCAAGGTCCCGACGACCGATCGGGTTTCACGACGCGCAGTGGCGAGCCACTCGCGAAGCCTGAAAACGAGTGAGAGAGTCGTTCGAGAAAAGTTTATTGTGCTTCGACTCCGAACAGCGTGGCGTCTGGCGTTCGTCAGGCAGACGGCGGCGGCAGTTTCTTCGGCCTGACCCCGCGGCGCAAACTCTACGATCGGTTAGAGCCGATGGGACAGCTCGAAAAGTGCATAGTCAGAGCGCGCATCGCTCTTGTGTGATTGCGCGCATCGCCGGAACGACGTAAAAATGTTTTTGTCTGTTTTTTCTTTGTTTTTATTTTTAGCAGGGGCAAAATTCGAGCAAACAAATATCAATTATCCGCACTCAGCACCCGCCTTGCATTACTCGTCTGCCCATGTAAAAAAAAAAAAAAAAGCTTTAAAGAGGCAATTTGCGAAGCTTTCGTTTTAGGCCTGCTTATGGCACAGATTCAATTTCCCAAATCCCTTGCGTTCATTGTTTCATTCTTAATTTCCATTTTTTTCCTTCTCTTCTCGCAGGAACCACCAGCAGCATCGGCAACTACAGGGCAATCAACACCTTCTGCTCTGTATTCACTTCAAGATCCACAGTAAAAGTAGTCCGCCTCATCGCGGAAGAATACTAATTGACCACCTTCCTCTGTCGATTTAAGATGCACTTGGTGCGTCTTAGATTACCTTCATGCTATTTTACCCAGACGTACACGTTTCAAGAGCCAACATCATCGATTCTTTCTTCGACAACCAAATCTTGGGAGAACTACTTCGCCCAGCGCAGGAATAATGCGAAGAACGCAATGTTTTCCCCCTTTGATCTGACAATGAGTATATAGTAGCAAGGCCGCGTTGCTGGATTTCCCACGTCACCTACCGGAGGCCAGCGGCGGGGCGCGGATTGGACACGAACGCTACGTCAGTACTCAGGTGGACCCCGTGTCCAATCAAGGCGTCGAAGGACGCTCGGTGTCAGGCTCGGCGCAATCGCCGAGTTGGCGCAAACCGAGTGCGTGATGACGTCACGTGGAGGAGGAACAGGCGGTTCACAGGCCTCGATTCTTCTAGCTAGTGTTGACCGGCCGCCGTTCGGTGACTTTTAACAACCAGCGCTACGGCCTTGTTGCAGTCTAGGAGCTGTTGCAAGGAGGCGACGTTGTCAGGAGAAAACCTGCAACGGCAAAAGGGGGGAGGGGGTACCAAAAGACAGAATTTACGAGCATATATCCCAGCTAGTGTCCCCGCTCCTTTCAACAGAGCCCAGCCTCGTTGGACGACGACCAACCCGGTCGGGAACGTCCCGTATCGTGACGACAGGCTCTTAATCTCTCCCTCCTTCGGATAAACTCGGAGAAAAGAGTAGGTAAATATGGCCGCAGGATCGTCTTACCCGAGAGGGTCTGCGAGAGGAGCGGCCGTCGATGGCTGCAGCCACTAATCGCCTTATAGGAGCCTGATTTACGCCGCCTGCTTAGGGGAACATCACCCCAAAGCGGTCGCTCGCTTAGCGGCGAAGAATTGTGTTACGTGTAAAGCCTGGCGCCCAAGTCTTCTTGTCTCTTTTTTTCTTATTTTCTGCGATGAACTTGCTTCTATTCAAGGAATGTGACTAAGACGGTGCTTCCCAAACACTGCCAACCTGTGACTCACGAAAAATATGAAATATCGCGTTGCCACCTCTCCCGTCACGGCTTTTCGCGGTGACGCAAGGTTTCCGATTTCAGTGTGTGAACTTTAATGCGCGACATTAAAATACGCAGAGAATTGCGACTTTGTTAGGAGTAAACTGTGATGCGGTTCAATGAGGACGAGGGTTGCCGAAAATCAGCGTGGAGGAGTCGTTCGTGGACTCGAAGCAATTCGAACAGGCGATAAGTACTTACTAAATGCTGGCATCGATTTTTGTTTTGTGTGCAAGGGTTCGCTACAAGCAGCGGGGAGGGCTTCGTGACGAAACTAATACTTGAAGTTAGTTGTTTATTTGTTGAGCTGGCCATTTATTTAGCGTCGGGAGCGAGCAAAACTGGCACGGTCGTTGATGCACCAGCACGTTTGAGGTTTTTCATAGGTCTCAGAACACCCGATATAAGGATGGCACAACACCGTAAGACAATCGCAGTCGAGCGCACCGGGTGCAAGCTTCAACATCCCCGTGTTTCTTCCATAGACTTGCATGTATGACCTGTTGCCATGCAATTGTAACCGGTGGTGCCACAGTCGGGCTCCAGGTCCGAGATCCAACCTACTACAATAGAGATCAGTGTTCCTATCCACTGTTTCTGTGTTCAAGCGCCTGCCTATACACGCGACCGGCGGACATCGGAGCGTGCGCAGGAAGCGGAGCTCGCCTTACAGGTAAGAAATTGTCGAGGTGTCTCCCCCTTTCAGCGGAAGCGGCGAGGGACGTCGACGGCGGGCATCGGCCGAAGAAACGCCAGACAAAACTGGTTTTCACAATGATCGTCCAGATGGACCTGAAGTCTGAGATCATTGTGAAAGCTGATTTTGTTGATTCAGAACTTCACGTCTACCACCACTACCACCTCGAGACCCGTTGCGGAGGGACCACCGCGGGAATATATCACCTGCAAGAGTGCTGATTCACCGACGAACGCTCGCGCGTTGAAGTCTCCCGCAGACGGACCGCCGACGAGACAGACGACCCTACAGACAAGACCGAGAAGATCTGGAATCCTCCCGAACGTCCGTCTTGGCTAAAGCCACCGCAATAAGCTCCGCTAAAGGCCCGTTCACACATACGCCACTGCGCTCAAAAAGTGCCGAACTTGCCGGTGCAGCGCCGACCATGCGCTAGATTAGTGATACGAGTGTCGCTACATCGTTGCCTCAGTGGTAAGCTACGTTTCTCTCAGTGACGCATCAGCGCTGTTTCTAGCGATGATTTTGCGATGCGATGTATGCGTGAACTGGCCTTTAAGCCGTTAAGTTCACGCGTACATCTAGCGATGTATGCGTGAACCGGCCTTTAAGCCTTTATTTTCATGCATGCATCTAGCGATGTATGTTTGAATCGGCCTTTAGGTCTAAGTTCACGCATACATGTAGCGATGTATGCGTGAACCGGCCTTTAATCCTTGAAGTTAACGCATACATATACCGATGCATGCGTGAACCGGCCGTTGAGCCTTGAAGTTCACGCATACATATAGCGATACATGCGTGAACCGGCCTTTAAGCTAACACATCGTACAAGAGACAGTATGGAGACACCGTCTGAGGTGTGCTTCTTCTTTCTATGACGTCACACCGGCCATACAAAAAACTGTGCATGTTCGAAGCGTACGAAAGGTATAAAGCAAACATGTTTACACGCTGAGGGCGCATAGAGTTCTCTTATTATTTATACAGCGAGCACCGCTTTTTTTTGTATGATGTCGGAGCAGCGTGGTTGCAGTCTTAAGAGTGCGGCACCCCATTTACCGACCGTCTTGTGGAAGCCGCCATTTGTTGTCTGGAGCGGAGCAGTCGCGACGGACGATTGTTACAATTCGAAAGTGCGACTTATGGTCCCGAGCTTCAGACGAGACGTCAGGATATCGGTTTGCTCCGACGCGGACTATTTTGGCGTTCATGGAGGACGAAAAAAAAACAAACATTTTCCTGCGATTTTAGATAAGATTTCGGGTAGCTGGCAACGACGATTGTAAGGAACAAGATGGCCCAAGTCTCATTAGATGAAGCGTGCTTTTTATAGTGGCTCTAGTCTTGCACTGGAGACGCCGGAGACGAATTCTCTTATGCCGATTTCCTCTAGCACATGTAACTGAACGAAGTACATATGTAGTATTTATGCATGTATTGCTTACTGTACACATGCATCTGTTCACTTTGCTGAAATCCTTGCACAATAATTTCTGACTCCATGGCTGAGGAGCTCTTGTCCCAGTTCTTGTAGCACACATGCTCCTTTGCTGGAAGTTCATTTCTGCTGTAGAAGTCGCATGTTGAACAAGCCTTGTTCTTTACACCTAGGTACAGTAATTTCTTTGTTCTTGCACCAATAATCACTGCAAGGCCAGAGTTGGCAGAGTACCTGTGGCCATGGCTTCGGTGAGACCATCCCCCATCAACAACAACAGTGATGTAGGGTGTTCCATCTTCGCAGATGTGGCCAGCTTCCTCAGCAAGACGCTTCTCCTCCTTGCCTGCCTGGAGCATATCATCATAGAGAAGTTCTTGCCACTTCTGAAAAAAAAAAAAAGGACCGCTGAGCACAGTTTTTGCGAGCAGACAAACACATCTAGTCAAGCCTTGTTTATATGGTTCTCACAATTTCATACTAAATACCCAGGATAGCGGTGGTGCTGGCCATTCGAACACAAAATATGTTTCAGACACAAGATTTTCAAAACTTTTAGGCCCACTAGATGGCTACTAGATAATTGAAGCCTCGTTGCATAAGATTTGCTGCTGTGTAAAGCAAATAATATTATCAAGGTGCTTTTGATAATTGTTCCCTGACAAAAAGATTCATTTGCTTGTACAGTAACGAGAACATCATTCCTTCACCCACTACTTTCGATTATCCCTGTACTTCTTGTAGTGGTCCTGCTATATTGTAGAAAGGTGAAACACAATTCTACTGAAAACATTTTTCCTGAAGTTAGGAGGGTGATTCCCAATTTCCTGAGGCCCTGCTCTAATTAGAGTTGTAAACCCATGCGTACTGGATATGGTGGGTAGTAATCAGTAGCAGGGTAGTTAGTTACCTTGCCGAGAGATTCTTCACGCCTGCTGTAGGCACCCTTGCTCATTGAAGGTATTCCCAAGACAGATAACACCTCATCAAGATTGGCGTAACCGGATCCGATGCTTGTGAAGCCCCACACAGCACTATCATTAACACCAAGTTTGGTCTTGTCCTTGAGAGATGTTGGCTCGACAATTGGGTCGGTGGTGACAGTCCTCACTTGATGGCATTCATCACAGGTGAATTTGAATTCTGACCAGAGTCCCACTTGTCTTTCACATTTGTAGACAAACTTCCCTGCAACGGATGATGGACACTCATGCCCGTCAAGATCACGTATTGCTCGAATGAAGTGATCTGGAGATATAATCCTCCTTCCCGAAATCGTGGCCGTTTCAGGTGCAGGAGCTGGCACCGACGCATCAACGATTATGAGGTCAGGTAGCTCTTCATCTGGTCCCCATTCTGAACCACAGGATTCCACTGCAGGCCCCCTTGGATGAATCCTGGTGAGGTACCACTGTTGTCCACTAGCAAAGGGTGAGAGGGGCTCGATGTAACCGACGCACTGGACGCAGCAGATTCCAACACGGGCCCTTTTTCAAGCACTGTCAAACTACCGCAGGGATCGGATTCCGGAGGAGCACCATTTTCCGTGAGGTCCAACGTTGACGTCAAAACACTGAAAATGAACATGACGTTAGAATAGCCTGACAACAATCATGCATCCATACATGGCTAGTCAGTGGTGGTCGTCCCCCCAATGTACGAGTTCGCAAGGGTTTTAATTTTTTGAACGAATTCACCAACTTCGCAACTTTCGACCAGCGCCTAGGATTGAATTAGCGAAGTTAGCAATTTTCGACATCGCCTTGGCTAATTCGTGAAGTTCGGAGCTTTACACAATTCTAAAAATCAGAATTTGTCAATTGCGTTTTTTTTTTTTTTTTTTGTAACGAGGATTAAAATTATTTTGAACTTTCTAGCTCCGAATGTAAAAATTCCAACATTTTGAATGTTTGCGATGTTCGAACTCATTGAATCTGGATGGTTTGGTTGCGCGAAATATTTAAATAATCAACTTTTTGGGGAGTATTTTCCTCGTAAGCTATGTTCAGAAACGCCGTGCAAGTGACGTCACGCCAGGGAAGTAGGGGGCCCCACACCATACTGGTGGTTGACTTCACACCGCGCGGATGTGCTTACCAAGGCGTAGAATGCTGCTAACGGCCCGAACATGAGCTAACATGCACCATATTTTCAACAAAGGTACCTAGTTGTGTTACACGTAAACTTGGAAAAACGTGCTGAGCATAGGATCATGACGTTTATCCAGTACGTGCGGAATTTTTCGGCATTGGTGAGATTGCGCTGCGAGCAGAAGGTTTCAAAATGTCACCGACAAAATTTTGATGCAAAATTGCCACGCCGCTAAAAAAACAAAAAAAACGCTCCTTTTAATTTGACGCGCGGCTCTAGGTGTCTCTTGTAGAAAAATGGTTCCGATTTTGCGAAATACTGGTGAACAACGCAATGTTACTGTCATAATCTAAACCCTGAGACAAGGGTAATTGAAATAACGGACAAGACAACTCTCGTTATCTCAGGGTTTATATTATGATGTTTCCTAACAGGCTCGCCTGCATACTTTTGCTCCTTGCAAAGGTTACCGTCTCGCGGACGGCTCAAACCGATGACACACGGCGGCGGCGTCTCGGTGAGCTTGCACGCGGGAGGCGCCGCCGACCGATCCGTCTGGCCGGGCTCGCGGCGCGACACTCGGCAGGGAGCCCCAAAGGCGCGCTCGAAGCGTGGAAACGGCTTTATGCAACGAAGGCCAAAGGCCATATACACCACGAACGAGCAAAAGCCGATGCAAAGGCGTGCGCGAACGTAAACAACGGTAGAAAAGTGCCGTCGCTCGCCGCTCTGAAATGCGTCCCGCAAACTTGATAATCCGCGGCCGCATCCCTTTTCTGCTGCTCCTACTTTCTCTAACCTGACGGCTACTCTGTCTCGCGGGATATGGCGACGAAACGATCGGACGATCGTCGGGGTATGGTGTAATTGCTACAGCCGAGCGCGGCGCAGTTTACCATTGCTCTCGCTGCGAAGGGCCGTCGAGACAACCACCAGCATGGTGGATACCGGTGTTCGACGTCATCATGTGACGTAGGTACAAGGCATAAAGAGATGGACTAGTTTTACTACGCATGCAAAGGATCATGAAACACCAATATCCTATAATAGTACGTGCCACCCACCTGATTCTCCGCGGCTTTCCACGTTGTCGAAAGTTGGGCGTCTTGTGCCGGCGCGACGTCCACCGCTTTCCGCCCCCCATAAACAGGCGACCTGAACTGTAATCAAAGCGACACAGACAAGACGCAAACACGAACTGCAGCCAGCAGGAAGGATACTTACACGAGCTTAGTCAGCGAACGAAAAGAAAAAGACAGACATACACTTCATGCCAGGCACACAAACAAAGCAGGGATAGTTACAAGAATGAGAGGGATGCGAACTTAGTCAGCGAACGAAAAGAAAAAGACAGACATACACTTCATGCCAGGCACACAAACAAAGCAGGGATAGTTACAAGAATGAGAGGGATGCGCACACGAAAGCAAGCAGTGTACAAAAAATACACGAAAACTCGCAGCAACCGAAGGACGACGCCGCAAACACGTGTACGCGAACACGCACCAAAACCACGTGGGTCACGTGCACGCACGTATCGACACGGAATTGGCAATTTTGGGCGATTTGAAATGTCGATATCGATCGCGGAAACGATTGTATTCAGCAGAGTGTGCACCGGCGGAACCGCGCATAAAAAATAATTTGACAATACAAACAGCGACCGTAAAATCCTCCTAAACGCTATATCAGCAAAAAGTACCGTATTATATGTAATAATTAAGCACATTCTACAAGGCCGGGTTTTCTATGCACTCTTTTTTTTGCGCGAAACCAAGTGTTCAACCAGTTTCCGAAGCTGGCAACCGCAGCTGCAAGCAGCGCCATCCTTGATGTATTCCTGAACTTCGCATAGTCACGTTTCGACCGCCATCACAGAGAGGGCGCAACACGACCTCCAATTTATAATTCCTGTCTTTTTTATGATTTATTTAATATTCAGGCACGATCATCGAAAGTATGAGCTGATAATGAGGATCTGGGACAGTAAACTCTATTTTGTACTAAAGATATATGCCTAAATGTCTGCCAAAAGGGGTCCAAATACTCGTTTTTGACTATCAACAAATTCGTGATTTGGCCTATATTCAAACTTTTTTTATAAACAATCCAAGTTGAAATTTAGAAAAAGGGCCTCTGTATGCAAAGCAGAATATGTTCTTCTTTGCGGGCCTACAATTTTATTCAACTATGCCCATCCCTAAGAGCTGTACATCTGTACTACTAAGTGAGGTTTCCCAAAATTGACTGTTTTTGTCAATTTTCACGTGAGCATTCCGAAAAAGGTTTAGGTCATATTACAATGAAATTTAGCGTAGCTCTTTCGACTGTAATTGCAAGCACATGTAAAAAGTTTCATATAAAATGACCGGGTAGGTGCCAAAAAATTCGCGACTGAATGTGCTTCCGCGAAGACAGTGTTTCTAAATTAAATATCTGTCAAAATAAACTAAAAAACTAAAAAAGGGCTTCTGTTGACAATGAACGCACTCTTTTTCTATAACATTCTAAGATTTGAAAGAAATTGCTTCAATAGTGAACCCTGCACCACTGTATTACGAAACCATGTTTTGCCGAAAAGGCCAATATTCGCGGGTGCCCACTGAATTAGCTTTTTGCATTAGGAAAACAAATCATACATCAAAAGGAAGATAATGTTGTACACTACAAGATGATATATAACACATAATTTTAGCAAGCTTGAACACGCCACAATCGCATTTCAAAAACGCGCGGAAAGCGTCATATGCCATGGCCGCCGTGGGACCGCAGACTTAAGTTAGGTGCACTTCAGTGTAAGCATGCATGCCAAGTGTTCGTGACAATTTTGAGCTAGGATAATAGTGCTTCATCACAGTTTGTCATTTACCGAAAATGTAAATCGAGCCGATGAACGAGGAGCCATGCTTGAAAACGGTGTACAGGGTGTCACAAAAGAAAACTTTACACGGTCTTTTTACCGCAAAAACAAACTAGGCATCGAAGAACGCTTATTCTCAGCCCAAATGTAGAGCTAGAGGTCACAACCAGATGCCAAAGTTTCAGCCCGATTCGATAACTTAATCAAAAGTTATACGTGATTCTCTGAAAATTTCAATGGGAAAATGGCGGCCGACGGAGTTTTCGAAAACATGGGGCTCTATGGCACCAGAAACCGAAAACGTGGCAAAAATGGGCTCCATTTTCCCATTGAAATTTTCAGAAAATCACGTATAACCTTTGAATAAGTTATCGGATCGGGCTGAAACTTTGGCAGCTGGCTGTGACCTCTAGCGCCACCTTTGGGCGGAGAATGAGCGTTCGGCGATGCCTAGTTAATTTTTGCGGTAAAGAAGACCGTGTCAATTTTCTTTTTGTGACACCCTGTATATATGATAACTTCTACCTGGGCGGCTTGAAAAAGACAAGACTGGTTACGGTTGGATGCAAGGCTGGTCCCAATGCTATGGTAAGCACTTATACTCTGTTTCATACTTACCGTGCAACGCTGTCAAAGCTACTGGCGCGAGCATGGGCCTTGATCTCGTTGATCATTTGCACGCGTTCTCGCGCAAACAAAACTATTGATGAAGCCACGCGCTCGCGCCAGTAGCTTTGCACGCTAAGTATGAAAGACGGCGACGAGTGACGAAGATTTCTCACTGTCGCTGCTTGGGTCGCTTGGTTTTCGTAGGGTGCCTCAATGTTTTTTTCTGTTTAGGGTGATGCCACCCTTTGTAGTACCCGATGCCGACAGCACGCGCTCACGGGGAAAATACAAAGAAATAGACGAAAACAAAATGTCGCCATAGCACAGTCAGCGCCACAGACACGTGCAGGGCACGCTCTTTCACGCGCTTCTGAACAAAAAAGGAAAATAAAAGTGTGGGACAAAAATGGCCGGATGACTCCACCCTAAGCAAAGCGCACATGAAGGCACCCTAGGTT